>RDSH01000050.1:105947-116881 GCA_009428295.1 Tilletia walkeri
CCCCCCCCCCCCCCCCCTTTGTTGTTCATCTACATCAACATTAAACTCACCTCGTGCGTTCCCCGCCCACACATTCAAAGCAACCTGCACAATAGCAGGATACGTCTCCGCAGGCACGATCGCATCTTGCTGCTCGCCGCCGCCATGGCTCGACTCCGCAACGACGGCCTGAACAGTCTCGAGCAGAAGCACAAGGATATCTTCCTGAGCGGAGGAGAGTAAAGGACCTAGTCGAGAAATGATCCGGGAGGCGTATGGTCTCACGACGTCTGATTCCAGGTGGCGATGGAAACTGTGCACGGGTTTCAGAGGAGATAAGGGATCAGAGATTCAAGGAAGCCTTGCCAGCTATCAACACGGTAGGGACAAACTCACTTCTTGATGCATCTGATGGCACTGACAGTGACGATCTCCCCTCCATTCCCCTCTTCCTCACCTGACGCAGGGTCGCTCTCGATCGTCCGAACGGCCTCTTCGAGAAACTGGGAAGCGATGTTGGCAGGAAGGGCGGATGCGTACTGAGAAGAGAAGACAAAGGCCCGACCGCGCAGGAACGCAGGTACTGCAAGGAGTTTCCCCACAAGACACAACAAGAATAAGCCCACCTACTATAAATCTGTGTGCAGCTGCAGACTCACCATTGGCACCGATGTTTGGCATAACGACCTGCTGGAAGATCGACTCCAAATCCAAGGACTTCCCCCGATGAGCAACCTCCATAGTCTCCTCCACAAGCTCAGCCACACTCCCCAAACACGCCAGAACAGCCTCCTCATCCTTCCACCACCCAACCGCAGAGGACCTCTTCGCCTGTCCCCTCGCACAAGCCTGAGCCACGATCCCGCCTTCCTCCAAACTAGCTCCCAAGGTCGCGAGGGTCAGAGCAGGCTGAGAACTGAGGACCTCCGAAAGTTGTTCGATCGTTACGATTCGGAGAAGACCGGAGGAGGTGGAGTCGGGGCCTAGGTAAGCCTCGTCCTCGTCGGCAGCTACGAAGGCGTTGATGTCCTCCGCCCAAGTCTCTTCGTCCGCCTGTGTGACACGGGCGTAGGCGAAGATGAGAGTGAGCAGAGCTCGGAAGGCAGGGGTAGGCTCGCCAGGTGAGTTCGAGTTGAACAGCGGGTTCTTGGCTGCGACGGACTCTGCGCTAGAATTCTGTTTGTTGGCCTTCTTGCTGCTGCCGGGGACGATATCGCGGAAACGAAGACATTCGCCGAGGAGCTCCAGTGCAGAGGCTGCTAGGCCTGAGATGCTTACGAAGAGGTCTTTCTCCCCTTCGGGAGCTGAGGGGAGGTTCCCGTCTGCGTATTGCGGGATAGGGATCATCTCTATGTTTTCGTACGAGGGCAACATTCGGTCCAGCGCAGTGAGGGTAGCCTCTACGATATGTGGGAGGGATGCGCGGAAGTGGGATCGGAAGTAGGCCGAGTACTTGAGGGACTTGTAGGCCTCGTTCCTGAGGGCCAGTGCTTCCCAGCCGGTGCTGAGGTCTAGTTCGGGGACGATGTCGCTGGAGATCAGACCGGTGAGAGCTTGGAGCCAGCGTGGGAGGAGGTTGTCGATTGCGTTCTTAGCGACGTCTGGGTAGGTGTCCTTGAGCATGGCCAGGGTCTCCAGGAGCTGCCGGAAGATCAGCAATGTGCGCGCCCGTAGGAATGGAGAGTACTGCGTTCGTTCAAGAGAGGAAATCTATTAGCATTACCACTTGACGTTGCTCGCTCAGACAGGGCGACTCACCTGAGTGTCTGCCAAAATGGTCTCCATCAAGGGCAAGAGGTCCTGTCCGATCCCGACCACCTGCTGCTCATCAAGTTCGTTCCGCACGAATTCAGTCAGGAACGCCAGTGCGCCATGAATGGTCTCCGACGGCGACCCAGGCTGCAGCATCTGTCCGAGCGCGGGAAGGAGCTCGGGGAACTGATCCGGGAAGTCGGAGGAGGCGATAGCGGCGAGCGTGTAGGAAGCTGCGAGACGCGCCGGCTTAGTTGGAGACGAGGCGAGCGCATGTAGCAAATTCGTGCGGACTGTCAACTTGGACTCCTCGGGAAGGGCCTCGGGAGCACCATTGGGACCGGTCGGATAACCTGTAAAGAATTCGAAGAGGGGACTCCATTTCGATTTGACGAGCTGACGGAGGGAGAGAGCGGCAGACTGTCGGAGAGCGGTCTCGCCCGCTGGAATGGGAGACGGCGCACCGGGTAGGAGGAGGATGGAGAGCGCTGGGCCGACCTCTGTGTTGTGCGCGTGTAGGTTCGCTAGCTGTTCTTCGGCAGCTCGTCGCGTGTTCGTGTCTGGCGAGAGGGTTGCGCCTAGGACCTGGACGAGCTCGGCCTGGAGAGCTTCAGACATGCTGTTGGAGATATTGAGGAAGGCGCGCGCACACACGGGGGGTCTACTGTCTTGTGCGTTGTCTATGGAAGATTGTGCGCGAGGTGTTGATGTCGAGCTTTCTTCCCAAGGACAAAATTTCTTGAGGGAGAGCCCGATGCACAACGATGATGATTTTGCTGCAAAGCTGGTTCGGCTGTGATGATCATTGCAAAGCGGTGGAGAAATGATCACAGACATCGGTACACAGATGGGCACACCAGAAAAAGAGAAAGGATGCGTCATGGGAGAAGGGGTTGGGGGGATGTGAATGTATAGACAGCAATCTTCTACAAGGAAGAGCTGCGCGGTTAGGGTTGCATGGAGGAGCTTGAGGTGAAAACGGGTACAGTGGATTGGCAGAGGTTGGCGGAAGACGTGGTTGCCGGGGAAGGTCGTGCGCCTGTCCAGCTCCGTCCTGCCCAGCATAACTTCAACTTCGACGAATTCCTCCACTTCACTTCCGCGACTTCTTGATCTTGCCAACTTCTTGCACGTTAAGACCTGTGAGAGGAGAGGGGGGCGCGAAAAAAGATAGTCAGTGACACGCGCTCCGCCCAAGCCATTCCTTGCCCCGATTCTTCACGTACCCGGTGGTAGGGACTGCTTCAGCTTCTCCGCCTTCTCCGGGTCGTCAACGACCAGTGTGTAGAGGTATCGCGATGCCCTGATCTTGAACTTGGTCTGAGCCTGAGTCGAGCCCGGCCGGACGGCCTTCTTGATGCGGATCGCTGTGGGAGGGAAAGTGAAGTCGGCAGCCGCGGGGGGAGATGGAGGTGATGCGACAAAGAGAAGAAGACAGAGGTGGATGAGCAAGAGGGTCGTGTGCTAATCGGACGCGCGGCAGTGCTTACCCCGTGCATCCTTTCTCCGGGCGATGGAGAGGAACTGCTTGATGTCGTCGATCCGCTGGGGCTGAATAGCGGGGCAGAGCAGAAGCGGAAAAAGAAGTCAGCATTGGCGCACGGCAAGAGAGATTGTAGAGGAGTAACTGACCATATTGGGACTCTGTGTGAAGGGGGGAAGGCTTCTTGAGGAGGGAGACGGCTGGTGTTGAGTTGGCTGTTGCTGGTGGTAGTTCGCAGAGAAAGTGTGGACGGGTGGGAACGGCGACTCCACATTGTACCGAGTGGAGCCAAAGCCACGTGTGGTGCAATGATCACTTTCCAGACGATCATCAGAATTTCCCACGGCAACTTTTCTCACTCACTTCACCACCTCCACATTTTGGCGTTGTCGGGTCCCGACAAGCGAAGAATCTTCTCGCATTTAGCCTCGACCTCATCCTCACCGCTGCCCACCTCGTCCACGCCTTCACGCACATCCCCACCCCCTCAAGGTTAGTATTCAAACACCAGCAGCAGCTCATTGTCGTTCTATGCGCTGACTCATGCTCCCTGCTCTCCTCCGCACACAGTCGCCGCATTCCTCAAGACATCAACATGCCCCCCAAGGTTCGCGCTGCTGCCCCGGAGGTTTCCCTCGGCCCTCAGGTCGGCGAGGGCGAGCTCGTCTTCGGCGTTGCTCAGTATGTATCTCAGAGGCCGCTCTGTGGAGGATTCATTCCGTAGTTGTAGACAGTAAGCTCATCCGTGCCCCATTCTCTCTTTGCCTATTCTCCTTGGCGGTCGCTCCTTCCACCACTACAGCAGTGAGTAGGACACATCTTCTTCACAGACGCACTAGATGCCAGACGAAGCTGACACTCCTTCTATCTCAATTTCCCTCCTCCGTCTGTGCTCCGTTGCTATTGTGCCCGTCTCGTAGTCGTGAGTTTCACCCTCCGCCTTGACACGGAAACCACCCATCTCGTACCACAACTGACCTCTCCTTCTCCTCTCTCCCCACTCCCAGTTCGCCTCATTCAACGACACCTTCGTCCACGTCACCGATCTCACCGGCCGTGAAACCATCAGCCGTGTCACCGGTGGCATGAAGGTCAAGGCCGACCGTGACGAGTCCTCGCCCTACGCTGCCATGTTGGCCGCCCAGGACTGCGCCGTCCGCTGCAAGGAGGTCGGCATCAACGCCCTTCACATCAAGCTCCGTGCCACTGGTGGTACCGGCACCAAGACCCCCGGTCCCGGTGCCCAGAGCGCTCTCCGTGCTCTTGCCCGTGCTGGTATGCGCATTGGTCGCATTGGTGAGTGGTTTCCACTGGCCTTCCGTTCTCAAGCGGCGCGAAGACTGAATTAGCCTTACTCTATTTACACAGAGGACGTCACCCCCGTCCCCAGCGACAGCACCCGCAGAAAGGGTGGTCGCCGTGGTCGTCGTCTGTGATTTTCCCATCACAGATCGCTCACGCGCACAACCTCAACACGCATACACCCAGCGGCCCCAGACGGCCAGGATTTTCTCTTTACGATGTCTTTCCTGCCCCTCTCCCTCACACATGTGCAATCGATCGCATTATGCCCAGGTGCTTGTTCTTCTACACATCCTACTGTCTGACAAATCGCTGGGTCCCGGGAAATTCTGGCTGGAGCTTGGAGTGCGGATTGGCAAATGTTGGATATTGGATCTATGGTGCATTGCGCTGTACCAGAAGGGCTAACATTTCCGCGCGACTCCTTTTCTTAATTCCTCCTCGCTGTGGATCAGAAGTTGGACATGGTCAGCTCAAGCACAGCTGCACCATTGACTGTGGACTCGGCACGTACCGGTACTCCATCCTAAACACGCCAGCGTCGCACATCATCCCTGTCAGCTCACCGATCAAACAGCCAAGAAAGTATAGGAAGGACTCACATCAGTTGAACACCCACGTACAGCGTCGCGGAGCAGACAATGATGAAGGGTATCCCTGAAAAAAAAGCAAACTCATATGTTGGTCAACAGTGCCACCTTGTCGAGCATTGAGTAGGCGGCACTTACCTCCTACAGAGCCCGTAAGCTGGTCGATCATGTATTTCATCCCGTCCAAGCCGATCGCAAACCCAACAAGATTGGCGGCCATCATCAGGAAGAGGTTGAATACTCCGCCGACACCACATGCCGCGCGGAACCACGGCTCGTCGCCGTACTGGTCAGAGCGAAATGGAAGGTGCGAATAAAAGAGAAAGTCAGCAATCGTCGCAGCCTGATCTCTGGAAGATCTGTGCCTTAATTTGTACTCACCTTCTTGACAGGCACAAGATATCTGGCCAGTAGTTCTGGTACGATGAAGAGCGTGACGAGCCAGCCCCAGGCTAGCAACTTCAAGCTCAAGTCGTGCCAGAGCGCGACGAAGGTGAAGACGAGGAGCGTAGCTGGGATCGCGTTGGACGCTCCTCCAACAGGGACGTAGATGTATCTTGAAACAAGCAGACCACTCCGATTAGTATGATCAAGTCACAGAGGGGAAAAAGGGAAATCCGACTCACCGTACAATCCAAAGGTTGTAACTACGATGCCAACTCCTCCAGAAGCCGAGTGTGGAGTAGTTGTTTGCCACACAGCGAATCATGTTCTCCGGCGCATCTACGCCGTCCATCATCGCCCATAACCGGAAGAATCGCCAAGGGATCAAGAGCTGGAAAGGGAGAGGGCCAGCACAACGATAAAAGTACGTCAGCACACAACGCTGGATGTCTCCAATCCCTGCACAGCTTTCTCACCTTGAGCCAAACGATGATCAAGTTCCACAATCCGACCATACTGAGCTGCATCAAGCTCAGCCCTTCCCATGCTTTGGCGTCTTTGATGGCGTTCACCCAGATGAAGTGCAAGACGAATTCCATTGTGAGGAGGCAGAATACCCATCGAATTGCGTATCTGATGACGATTTGTGGAGAGATGACGAGAGGTTGACGGAGCTGGGTAGGCACGGAGGCGTCAGAAATCGCAATAGCATCAGCCGCGCGATCATGGACATAGTGAAGCTCACCTGTGCTGCGAAGTCGTTGAAAGTCATGATCGGACCCGCAATGAACAGCGGTGGATATGCGACATAAGTCATGTAGAGCAGGAAAGATCGATACTCCTCCTTACTAGCATTCGCAGTCGTCCTGGCTCGATGTGTTTGTACCGCAGCTGAGCTGCCATTGCTGACTGCTGGACGGTGGCCGCTATCGTTGTCGACCTGAGCCCAATGACAGTCGACTGCGAAGGAGACGAGTCGGAGCATGCTGATGTTGTAGTTGATGAACCAGCGCGGCAACAGGCCAGTGTAAGCATCCTGCGTCGCAAGAACAAGTCACATCAGCAAAAGCGCACCGTCAAGGAGCAAGGGACAGGAGATATACTCACTAGCCAGGCAAACGGCGTACCGAACAAGCTCCAAGGCAGACCCCCCGTCCAATGCGCCAGGAAGAGAACGCCCACATTGAAAATCCAAATCGCAGGAACCGTCAACCTTGCATCGAGCGCTCCCCCAAAGCGATGCGCAAGCGCATAGTTAATACCCGCAAAGAACAGGATCTTCAGCGAGTTGGTGCCGTGCAAAGCGATCAAGAAGATTGCTGAGAAGAGCGAGAGGAAGAGTAGTCGGTTGTTAGGCGAGCGAGAGGTGGAAGCTGGAAGGAGGAAGGAGAGTCGGATTGGAGGCGCGAGGGCGGCTAGCTTGGAGAGGAGGGTGTATAGACCTGCTACGGCAGCCAAGGTAGCGACGAAGTTCCGGAAAGTACGATACTGGTGATCGCTATCATCCTGGGGGAAAAGGCAGACGAGACATCAGCTGCCAACCAGAGCAGTTTCTCGCCAGACTTGGACGCTAGACTCACTCGTAATCTGCCCAGCAGCCAACCCTCACGCAGCAAGTGCTTGTAATATCTGAAGTTCGGGTGTGACTCTGCAGGTAGTCAAAGGATAGTGAGCACGAACATGTCTGTGCGAGAAGGGTAGAGAGGGAACAATGGAGAAACGCTCACCCACCGTAGCTGATAGACATAGGAACCCAAACCATGTAAGGAACCACAACAGCCACAACGACGAAGTAGAAACGGAACTCCATCGTACCCCACCGAGCCGGCCGTGTCTTCCCCACCGGCGCTGTCGCAGTCCGACCCGCATCTGAGAGCTCATGCTCATTCACCGTCAGAGCCGCGAGACCGCGGGGTCCCAGAAGCGTCTGTTGCATACTTTCGGAGGGCGGGCCGTCGTGGGTAAGCTCGAACGCCTCGGGACGGCTCGTATGGACGTGAGTCGGGAGCATGACGTTGACCAGTTCGACCTCGAGTGTGAAGCTTGGCCTTCAAAGAGGTCAATGCATCGATTTTTTTTTTTGCGCTGGTTATATTCTTTGCACCTCCTGGCCGCCAAACTTAAGCCGGGTTGTATAGTGTAGCGGTTATCACGTCGGATTCTGATCAGAATTACCATTCCGTAGACCCCGGTTCGATTCCGGGTACGACCTCACTTTTTATTACTTCGGTTGTTGTGCGGCATGCGACATGGCGGCGTCGACTGAATATACATTAGTTTTTATTTTTTCCATCTCGAATTTCCGGATTCGAACCGGGAAAAATCGAATATCCCGGTTCGGTTCCGTGATTCCGGACCAAGGAAAAGCGAAACGTGGGCAAGTCCAAGTCCAATTTTTTTTGATAAAAAAAAGTCGAGCATTTCCATACTTCCCCAGACTCTTAGTATGGGGTCTTTTCGTCCGGTCCCAGCTCTCATTAGGGATAGTGACCGTCCGGTCCCAGTTACGGTCACGGTTTGGGAAGACAAGCTCAGTGAGGACTGAGGATTCAGTCCGTCGGAACCACCACAACCTTATTGGAAGGACAACTACAGTGTTGTGAATCGCCTGAGTCATTCTGCTACAGCGTTGTTGTAGCTGACACCGAGCTTGTTCTCCTCTCTTCCCTATTTCAGAGCTCTTGTCAATGGTTTTGCTGAGGAGCGAGCTGCCGGACGGCAAGGCTAGCCAGAAATTCAAAGATATAAAAGAAAGATGTCTGATGTGTGTCTTTGCGGTTCGAGCTGCTCGCCCAAAAACCCTATCCGTCCTTTCAAGTTCCAAGTCTTGCCGTATCCTTCGCTCTCTTTCCGCCTTTTTTTTCTTCTTCCTTTTCCTTGTTGACAGGGCTCAGACGGTCAGAACTCAGATATGCCAGTCCTCTACAACCCGAAACAGCACGACGTCTGGCGGGTCGAAGCAAACAAGGCCTTTTCGCTTTCCTCGGGCTCGAGCCGCGATGCCGTTGTCCTGCGCGCCGCTCTTCCCCCTTCGACGTTCCTCGACCTTACAACCAGTGATTGCCATACCTATTATAGTAGGTGGTTTGAGGTCAATCTCATACTCATATCTACTATAGTAGATTGGCCAAAATGGCAATCTCATACTCATATCTCATATAGGAGGTGCTATAGTACCTCATATTCTACTATAGTAGGTCGGTTCTGCCACGTGATATTCCAGTCGAAAAAATGTCCAAATCACGTGATTTTTTCGTCAGCATCATGCTTGACGCGTCGATCAAGCATTCGTTCTTCTCTCTATCGATCGGTAGTCACTAGTCCACGTTTTAGTTAGATGATCATAGCTCAAAGGGCAAATAAAGACTACAGAGCGAGAGTATATACGAAAAAGTCATGACGCACCGTTTTGGCGTTTTGCTTGCACGCGCCGTGAGCTGTCCCATTGACCGCGCTCGGTCTGAAAGATGCTCCTGCGCACCTTATTTGTGGCTGGATGTGCGTCGTGTTTGTCGACAATTGTATTGGTTGTTCATTCTGACTTTCTGAGGCACGCACGGAGAAATTAGGTGGGAGGGCTAGGCTTAGAAGTGTCTGAATGAGAGATATTGAGACTTTAGAGAGAGGAAGTGCAAGCCTTTTCAACCGATACATCTCGTCAAGTTTCACTCAGATCGGAAAATTGGTAGGTTTTTACCTCATAATATGAGGCTCATATCTGCTATAGCAGCTCATATTATGAGGTTCGGACACGTGACCTGCTAAAATTGCCTCATATTACCTCATATTACCTCATATCTGGGGTAGGACCTCATAATATGAGCTCATATTGTTTCAGAAAAATCGGCAATCTCATACTCATATTTCTACCTACTATAGTAGGTATATGAGATTTATGAGATAGTAGATATGAGATTTTATGGCAATCACTGCTTACAACTCGAGCCGTCAAGCACATTTTGACGATTCAGAACAGGCGCGGCCCCGAGATGATCCTGGCGGTTCTCGACGCCAACAACCCGGTGGCCGACCTCGACGTGCTCCTCCTCAAGGACGACGAGCCCATCGTGAGGTGTAACAAGCCCGTCGATCGGTACATCGCAGCCGTCGCGAATAATCAGGATCTCCTCCCCTCGGAATCTTCGATACCGGCAGTTCCTCCAGGTCCCCACCGCGCTCTCTTGGCTTCACCTGGCGACACGGTTTCGTACTCGTGGCCTCACATTCCCCTCCTGCTCTACTTATGTGTTCACACTGACAAATCTGCTTCTTTCTTTCTTTCTTTCTTTCTTTCTTTCTTTCTTTCGCTGCTCACACAGACAACTGATCCGCAACACTATGAACCATCACCAGTGATCTAAGCCCGTGTCAGCGACTGATCGAGCTCATTGTAGTGTGAGGTGCTGCCACTGTAAGACAGTGTATGTGTACCGTAGGTACTAGAAGCTAGTAAGTAAGTGCGTAGAGTATGGATTGAATATAGTCCGAGCTCACACGTGACCAATAAATTCTACCACGTGAGACGGAGATCATCAGATAAAATCACGTTATATTTTTCACGTGAATACCGTCACGGCGCAGTCATTTAACATTTTGCATCCGTTTCAGCTCATATTCTAGGAGGATGTGGCGGCACCGCGGCAGCGAGGGTCTCGGAAATCGCCAACTTTCAGGTAACAATTCCCCCAGAAAAAAGATACTTTGGTCTTTGCAAGCAGTGATTGCCATAAAATCTCACATCTGGTTCGGTTCCGTGATTCCGGGCCAAGGAAAAGCGAAAAGTGGGCAAGTCCAAGTCCAAGTTTTTTTTGATAAAAAAATCGAGTATTTTGATGTTTTGAATTTTTATGTCAGTTCAAATTTTGAGAGGGTGTTCAGTGAGTGTTGCGACATACCATATACTATTGGGCTTGTAGTTTACTGCGATATTACCATACTATTTCGTCAATAGTATATAGCATGTTTTGTTTTGAGAGAAATTTTCAAAAATGTAATACATTACACATATGAAATAATAAGTATTCGAAAATCCGGGCGCATACTGTTCCCCAGAATTTTATTATGGAGATCTAACTTATACTTATCGATTCGGTTTTGTAATTTCTCTTGGACGAAAGCTCATTCGTGATTCCTTACAAAGTATCTTTTTGTTTTGATAATCAGTCCTTAGTGACCGTACTCCTTTTCCGCTTAGTCATAGAGGGGTCGTATTGCGAATTCGCGATCCTATTTTCCAGTTTCCTCTCAAAATTTCAGCAACGTATGTATCGTATTCGTTCTATATTCTATAAAGGCTCCAATGTCGACATGTTGTATCGGGTTCGCAGGTTCGCTGAAGAGGGGTTCCGGGTTACTGGTTAGGGCCTATGTAAGAATTCCCGGTCTGAGGTAGTCTTCTGACTATGAGTAGACTAGGTATTGGACAGTCAGCCGCGTAGTACCGC
>RDSH01000051.1:0-44827 GCA_009428295.1 Tilletia walkeri
TCCTCGTCAAGAGCAACGGTACCGTCTCCGATGACAACACCGTCGCCGGCCCCGCCGCTTTCGACATCCCTCTCTCAGCCGAGTCTGCCCTCCAGATGGCTGTCTCCAAGTAAATCGGAGGGTGCCTTCACCAACGGACAATCCTTTCGGTTTTCTCATACTGTTTCCACTAGCTACTAGTGACAGTTCCGGTTCTTAAGATATACCTCTTACTCTTTACGCCGCCTCACCCGCCACTCTCTCCCCTCACTCTCACTTTCACCGTACTTTCATTACCACCTCGTATTTTGCAACACTTCTCCAGACATGTGCTATAGTCATCATCAATACTATCCTACAATGCCCTACTGATACTACCATTCGCTGCCTGAGGCCTGAGGCTGCTGTGAAACACATTCCCTGTTCGTCGAGCTTCAATGCCATGTTGATTTTACCGCCCTACTCATCTTTCCCTTGCCTGAGGCTGCTGTGCGAATGGTTGCTTCTCGAGCTTGCCGAACAGCCTGCTTCAGCATCAACTTCGTCTTCAGTTGAGTGTGAACGATTAGACGATGAGGCAGGTCGTACGTGAGTTTTCTCTGTATACGAGTGCGTAGGCCGTGTCGTTCTCCGCTCGGTCATGTATGGCGACGTCAAGCCGAAGGGTAAGACGCCCGGAGGACTGGTGGAAGAAAGTAGGGTGGATCATGTACGATGGGATTGCTTTACACCCAGGATCTCGGAGCTGTATCAATAATGAGAAAGGATGGTAGGAGGAAGGATCCGTTTGGTTCCAGAAACAGAAGAAAGGTGATCGCAACTCAAACGTCCCCAGCGTGGAAGCCATCCCCAAGGCGCTCGACCTCCCGCCGCATCCAACGTAAGAGACTCTTGGCGCTCACCAAAGGCTTAGGAGAAGCCTTCTCTTCAGCGTCGCTTTTCCCTCCCTTTCCCTTGGAGGATCCCTTGGCTTCCTTCTGTGGTAGGAACTCCTCGATCGGTCGTCCCAGCCGTTCAGCCTTGGCCTTGGCATCACGGACGTCAAAGGCCGCTTCGAGGACGTCCTCTACGGAAGAGTGGATTCGTCGCTGACAGTGTCGGAGGAAGAAGTAAAAGTATCGTTCGCGATGCTCGTCGCCGACGTAGTTTTTACCGGGCCTAGAATCGAGCTGCTTAAGCTTGCGGGTGGCCGTGAGCTTCTCGACGAAGAAGGAGAGCCACTGATAAAGGGACAAAGAGTTTGGTCAGCTGAAGAAGTCGTGGAAGGGCTATGCTACCTCGAGCTCACCATGACATTCGTGACGGGTCGGAACGTGTGCCAGTCACCTTCCACGAGGTCACGCATATCTCGATAAACATCAAACTGGGCATCTCCTACGAGTTCACACACAAGTAAACCGGTCAGTCGGGGCTTGCTCATCCTACGCAAAAAAAAAGTTTGAGCACGTACCTTTGCCTTCAAAGATCTCTTCGTCATCAAAGTCATAAGCCAAGATCCGCTTCTGCCTCACATCCACACCATCCTGAGCATCGTTCCTCCGTATTCCCTCACCCGGCTCCAACACGACACGAGACAGCGCAAAGTCGATAATCGTAGCATAGACACCCGCATTCTGAGCCTCAAGCGCCTTTGAAAATTCACTAGAGGAAGATGAAAGTCCCTTTGTCGATAGACTCTCATTGTCGCTGCCGTTCCGACGACGAGTCGACGAGCCCGATTCGACGTTGAGGACCTTTCGACCTCGTTCTGCGGCTCGGTTCAGGAAGTTGACTGTGCTGGATGCCGACATGAGTGAAGGTGCCTGCTTGGCTGCAGTGCGTGGGGAGGCTAGGACGCTGAGGGCACTTGGGTGACTCTTCAAGGTCGCACTTCGCAGTGGCTCGATTTCGGGCGGTCGTGGAGATATGAGCACGTTGCCCCAGTGCAGATCTCGGTGCTGCACAAGTCCAAAGCTCTGTCAGCATCTATGTACAGCTTTACATACAGTATGGAATGTAATGTGAACTTACCTCAAACTGTATCGCCATCTCCGCGGTCGCAATGGCGTGGACCAATTGCCAAAATATGCTGGCCGCTTGCTGCCAAGTCTGAAGCTCGGAATGTTCCAAGTTGCGCCCACCGTCTCCGAGGACGATGACTGCGAATATCTGGTTGTCCTCAAGCACGTCTAGAAGAGCGAGAATCGTCAGCACGCAGAGAATCATGCAGATTAGCTGTGGCACTCACCTGGACGCCAATTCTCGGAGCCACCTTCTTTGTTGTCGTGATACTCGTCCCAAGCATCTAGCAGTCTCTTCGGATATTTGCCCGCGACAATATGAGCACTGTGAAGAATGGATGAGAATGGTCGTTCAGTAAGCCATGATAGACAGTGTATACGAGTTCATAGACCTGCCCAAACTCACGCGTGCAGCTTGACAAAGCTCCCAAAAGCGCCTCCAGCTCCTCCATCAGGATTCAGGCTGCCCAACGCACGAGTAATTTCTATCTCACGTTGGACATCCCGAGCTGTGCTAAGTTCAGGACCGGTAGAAACGCGCTCTCTCGCTCGCTTTCGTTGTAGCAGCTCATCCGACCCAGACCGATTAGTATCGCCACGTTTCACAGTTGGCGCACGAGCTCGTGCACCCCGTCGTCTACTACTCCCATCGTCCGCCTCGTCTTTCTCCGGAGTCTTCGTGTTTGATCGAGCAGCAGCGACTGCTGACGGAAGGATCGCCTTGCGCTCCCTTTCAGCAGGCTTGTCCTTGCGTATAGGCACGATTTTGAGCACCTTGCGTTCCTCCCAGCTCTCCGAACCGGCAAGTTTGGAACCATTCTTGCGTCCGAGAGCACTACGCATCGAGACCGTTGTAGTCAACCGGAAGACCTCCGAATACGTTGCCTCGCCAATCTTGACGAGTGTTCCGGCTTCGGACGAAGCGCTCTTGGGACCCTTCTTCGTCTTCTTGGGTGCGGGGCCAGCCCCGAGCAGACCAAGAATTTTGGAAAAGGGGATGAACGTCTTCTGACTGCATGCCGCCAAAAGGGTTGTCATGTTCTCGTCCACGGATTTGAGATCCGGTCCAAGAATGATCGAGTGATCCTTCTTGGACATCTCCAACGAGGCGGCCCCTTTCGAACCAACCTCGATTTGAAGAGTATCATCTTCATCGTCGTCACTCTCCTCTTCGCTCTCCTCGTCGTCCTCTTCGCTAGAATCTTCGTCGTCAGCTTGTCGCAGGGTTGTCCTCCTGCGCTTGAATGGTGAGCTGCCATGAGCGCCCTTGAGGGAATCAGGGTCCGACGACGGCATTCTGCCTAAGCTGCTGCGCAATTTGCGGATCTCGGGCCTAGGAGTCCGGTCCTCATCGGAAAGTAGACATAGAGCAGGTCGTCTAGGTCGCTCCGGAGTGCTAGTCCACATCGGGATATCTATAGCGACTAAAGAGTGGGATTTGCGCGGTACTCTTCCAGGTTCGAGAGCAAGAGAGCGAAGGGATTTCATGTTGGCGTCGAGTTGATCTGTTTTCTGTTTCTGGTTCGAGGCCCGACCTGTCTCTGTAGCCTCTGAGGTAGCACGCGATGAGAGTGACGTGCTTCGTCTCAGCCGAGAGGTTGATGCTGTGGCTGTAGCTGAGGTAGAGGCCATCCTTGGTTCCCTCGAGCTTCTCGTAGGCCGACTTGGCGTTTTGGTTGACTCAGCCTCGTCACTGAGTTCGTCGTAATTCTCGTGTTTTCTTTCTCGCTTGGAACGCCGTATGACCTCGGCCAGAGCTTCCGTGGGACGTGCACCATTAGTGGTGCGCATGGGCGACTGCGACCTCGTGCTCGGCCGTGATCGTTCGGATGGCGTTGGTTTGGAGATTGCGCTGCCGTTGAGCCTGGGTGCGGGTTTGGGGGTTTGTTTGGGTTGTGGGATGAGAACCTCGAGGAGCGCCCGAGGCTTTGAAGGTGCGTTTGAGACGCGCGGGTTCGCGCTGGGTCCGCCCAGTCGCAGTGCTGAAATGTCTTTGTTCGCACGAGGGCTCTCGAATTCGGATTCCTCACTGTCTGCAGCAGGGCTGAGACTATGGAGACGAGACGGTGTCTGTCGTTCCGGGGCCGGGGGTGATGCGCTGGGCTCCATGACGGTATCGACAGGAGGCATTACCTCGTCTTCGTCCTCATCCTCGCCATCCGAAAGAGCGAGGGTTGCAGTCTTTGCTGTGGTGGGAGATGGAGTTTCCTCAACCACGCGTCGACTGGGGCGTACCTCATCCGAGCCGCTCATTGACGAGCGTCTCGGACTGCCTCCGTCAGCTGATGAGCTGGAATCTGCAGCGAGCTCAACGGCCGCTTTCTTGTTATCGTGAAGATGCAGCGGGTCGGCGTCAGCGCTGGCCGTGCGTTCCGGTCGGTCTCTGGAGGCGTAGAAGGCGGACGATGATGCCGGCTCTTCCAGCCAGTTGGAGGCCATTTGAGTACGCATTATTCGATGCGCACCGCTTGGCTTCGACCCGTACGTCCTTCCTGAGCCGCTTCCCGACCGATGCGCAGATGAGCTGCTAGACGAAGGCATCGCAAGTTTCTTTCCGCAAGTCCTTCAATCGCCGTGCGCACGTCCAACAAGAGCGTGGTCCTCCTTCAATATTTCGGCCAGATCGGAGGCCGTGGAGCAGAGGAACGAGTGTTCCTTTGACGCGTGATTGAGGCGCGTCCGTGTGATGTTTACCTTGTTCTTATGAGGCGTGAGGCGCGTCTCTTTCATTCGGAGCTCGGACGCGTCTCGAGGATGTTGATCTCGGCTCGGAGCGTTTTTCTTCGAGAAGTCCGACGCCGACACTGGGGTGATCGATCGATCGCTTTTGGAATTGATTGATCGATCGATCTCTGCTCAAGACCGTCCAACCTTGCCGCGAAGAAGTGGGCAGCACGACGATCATCTTCCAGCGTCAAAGTCAAAGTCAAAGATGAGCGCAGCATCAACAATGCAGGCGATGCGCTCACGGGTCGCAGGAGGCGCCAGCAAGAACAGCGCAGCGCTGGTCGATGTCCGTTGCCGCTGTGCAGTTCCCGCAGCCGGTCCCTCGTCAGCAGCACTCTTCAGCAGAACACAACGTCCATTCTCGCATTCAGCAACAGTCGCAGCCAAGTCCCGACCAGGAGAAGGCAAAGACGCCCGGAGACGCGCTCGCGTCCTCGCTCGGAGTGGAGGACAACAAGTCTCGCTGAAGGACGTCAAGGATCCCGCTCGTTTGCTCGACGAGGCGGCTGCTGTGCTCCAAGCGGCCGAGGAGGAGCGACCTAACAACGCTTACGAAGTCCACATCGTCACCTCTGTCACTACCCACCAGTCGAACGCGCTTCGAGGACGTGTCTCTCTCCCCCGAGACGCACGGACCAAACCCGAACGTCTGCTCATCTTCGCCGACGAACTCTCACCCGCATACCCGGCCGCTAAAGCCGCGGCCGAAGCTGCCAATGCAGCACACCCTGGCTCCATCATTCTTGGTGGACAGGAGATCATCAACGACGTCGTTGAGAATCGAGTGAGCGATTTCACAAAGGTTCTCGCGACACCTTCGCTCCTGCCACAGATCAGTCGCGCTCTGGCGCGTAGTCTCGGTCCCAAGGGTCTGATGCCCAACCCCAAGCGTGGCACGGTAGCGAACACTGAGGAGGACATGCGGAATGCAATCAGGGAAGCTAGTGGTGCTCTGGACTGGAGAGGGGACCGGAATGGTGTCGTTCGTGCTGGTAAGTTTTAGCATACATTCTCACAACCGCACTCCAGCGGACATCTGACATGATTTTTCTTCACCCTCAGCCATTGGCCGAATCAACTTCCCGCTCACCGACCTCCGCTCCAACTTGAACGTCTTCCTCGAAGCTGTCATGACCACTGTCCAGAATATCACTCAGCCCGCCTCCAACTCCGCTGCAGGCGCTGCCGCTGCATTGCAGAAAATCGGTTCGTCCGGGAAGCCAGCCTTTGGTGTTACTGGGGCACGAACTCCTCAGGAGCTCAAGAAGGCTATGGGCATGATCAAGCAGATCCATCTCTCCTCGACACAGGGTCCTGGTGTCAGAATCACACTCACTGATGTGTTATAGCTGTCCACACAATTGCACGTACCCTTTTCATATCGCATGTATGCGCAAAACCAGCCTGATCAAAAGCAAAAGGAAAGAAATGCACGAGTTAAGAATTCAAATTGTGGGCACGTATCTTCAAAGCGGTCATTCATCAGCAAGCTTCTCCAATCTACCCTTACCCCTCTTGACCCTCTCCCCCAGATCCATCCCAGCACCCCCCGCCGCACCCACACCGAACATTTTGGACTGTTCCGCAAGTAAGAAGGACCCCTTTGCGCCTCCCTCCCCCCACTCATCTCCCTCATCTTTACCGGCCTTCCCACCTGCCCTCAACTTAGCTCGCAAGCGGGCAGCCTCTTCCTTCGCGGCCTCTGCGTCCTCTTCCACTTTTATTTTGGCGAGTTGGACGGAGCGATGGGAGTTGAGCGAGGAGGCTGCCGCCTGCATTGCTGCGAGCTTAGCTGCTCGTTCCGCTGCGAGTGATTCGGGTGTAGGCCCGCTGTTGGTGGTGGGGCGGTAGTTTGAAAATTGAGAAGGGCGTGGAGGAGGGGGACCTGGAGGAATATGGGGTGACGATCGATGAGAGTCGCCATTTCGATCCTGATAGGGAGGATATGCAGGCGAGTTCCGAGAATCGTCCCTTCGATCCTGGTAAGAGGGGTGTGAAGGTGAACCTCTACTGCGAGGCTCGCGATGTTCTCCATCGCGCCGCCTGGCTGAGCCCCGCCTATCCTCCTCATCGTATTCCCGCCGGCGATCCGGTTCATATCTACGCCGAGAATCATACCGGTCTTCTTCGTCATACCGCCGTGATGACGGAGGGGACGAGCGGGAATCTGAACGACGCGGAGGAGACGAGCGCGAATCCGAGCGACGCGGAGGAGGACTTCTGGACCTGCTGCGCCTGGACGAACTGTGCCGCCTCCGCTCTCGATCCTCATCATCAGATCGATCCCGCTCATCCCGATCCCGACTGTAGCGACTACTACGGTGATGACCCTCTTTCTCCGCGCGCTTCTCCTCCTTTGCCCTCCTCTTCTCTTCCTTCCTTTTTCTGCGCTCCTCCTTCGACTCACCGGGAACGACGCCGTTCGCCGCCTGCAACTGCCGCAAGCGTGCAGGATCTTTGAGAAGAGCCTGGTATGCTGCCTGTTCCTGCTGCTTGATAGCCAACAGCGGATCGGCGCGGATCTTGGTAGCCAGATCGCGCGCTGAGTTCGCATTCTGTACTGCCATGAAGCTCGACTGGCTCGCCGCATTGCTCGAACTCGCAACAGGCGTGTCCTTCTGCTGAAGGAGCTTGTCCACACTCTTCTTCCCGAGAAGATAGTCCTCGAGCTCATTCGCCGAAGGGCCCTGACCAGCGGATGGAGTCGCATACATCCAATCTAGCTTCTCGGTCTTTTTCTTCCCTCCAGATGCTTCCTGTAAGCGTTGGAGATCCTGCATTTCGCGCTCTTGTTCGCGTTCGCGACGGAGTTCTTCGAGCTTGCGTCGTTCGTCGAGGGCTTTTTTCTCCTGCTTCCACACCTTCTCTTGGTTGGTCTTGAGAAGGGGATGCCAGGACTGTGTGAAGGGAAGGAGGAGAGTCAGTCAGTGTCGTTCTCGGCGCAGCGCAGTTCAAATAGGAGTTGCTCACCTTCTTCATATTCAGATCGCCGCCACCCATCTTGACTGATTTCTAGCCCTGAAGGGATACGATTGGGAGCCGGTTTCTTTTCTGGGTGTGATGGAGAGCGTCGCCTCGTTTCTGCGCTGCGAGTCCTGCTGAGCGCGTCGAGGTTCAGTGCGAAGGTGGTGGTCGTCCACATCCTCACGCGATCCGCGATCCAAGCTCACAAAATATCCCTTTCCGCAGCCGTTCTCGCGCCGTTCTGTCACCGTTCTGGGCCAGTTCGAAACAGTTCTCGGCCGAAAGAACTGTTCTCTTTGAGGTGGGAAGGGACGCGAAGGATCTGGGCCTCGACACACCACATCGACAGCAGCAGCATTCAGTCTGCCACCTCAGTCACGAATCAGCAGCAGCAACAGTCAGCTCGTCGCCCCGCGTGGATCCTGGGTGTGAGGCTCTTCTTTTGAATCCGTGTGCTTCGTCGACGCTCGGCCTCGTCGCCCTGTGCCTCCCAAACCCCGTCGCGCTCGGCTTCCTTCTCGTGACACCTTGATCCAGCCGCGTCTCCCCCAGGAAGCAGCATACAGGACAAAGCGAGGATTAGTGTGAAGAAGGCGACAGCATACGCAGGGAATCTCGGACTCGGATCTGCAATCTCTTCGCCGGTAGTGGGTGGATCACCTTCAGCGCGCTCGCTGTCACTTTCGTAACATCCGCTTCTGGACTCCTGACTCTGCGCAGTACGCTCCGGGTGGCACACAGCAGCGATGGATACCTACGACACATACGCGTCTCAGGCGCTCGGCGGGGACTTCTACGATGGGAATGCAGGCAGCACATACCGCGCGCCGGACGACGACGAAGACATCGGCACAGAGGAGTGCTGGGATGTCATCCGCTCCTTCTTCGACGAGATGGGTCTCGTCCGCATGCAACTGGCCTCTTTCAACGAGTTCGTCTCCAACACCATGCAAGAGATTGTCGACGAGTCGTCCGGATTGACTCTCGAGCGTGTCTCGCAATTCACCGCCGACGAAGCGCGCGATTACACGCGTCGATACGAGCTCAGCTTCGGCCAGCTTCAGCTCTCGAGACCTAACATGACCGAGTCGGATGGATCCGTCGCCCCACTTTGGCCGATGGAGGCACGAACGCGAAACCTCACGTACTCGTCGCCACTCTTCCTGCACGTCTCCCAGCGTGAACTCGTACCAGAGTACGAAGTAGCCGACGATGAGGATGAGAAGAAGCCGAATGGCGAGCCTCAGTGGGTGCCCAAGGAGGACAACGAGTTGCAAGAGGACAAGGTCTTCATAGGCAAGGTAAGTTCGACGCGCGATAAGTGTAATATGCGCTCTTGAAAGTGACTAAGTGTGTACTTTCTCCCTTCCCTTCCTGCCCTCCAGATTCCCATCATGCTGCAAAGTGACTACTGTTGGTTGTCCAACATGACGGAGGATCAGAAAATGGTGCTGCAAGAATGCCCTTACGACCAGGGCGGCTACTTCGTCATAAACGGTTCCGAGAAGGTCCTCATTGCACAAGAGCGTATGGCAGCCAACCATGTCTATGTGTTCAGCAAACCGGCCCCCTCGCCAGTCACATTCCTGGCAGAAATCCGATCCGCAGTGGAGAAGGGAGGAAAGCTCATCAGCACGATGCAGATAAAGCTCTTCTCCCGATCCAAGGAAAAGGCTAGCAACAACACCATCCGCACCACTCTCCCTTACATCCGCTCCGACATCCCCATCGTCATCGTCTTCCGAGCGCTCGGCATCGTCCCCGATCGCGAGGTCCTCCAACACATCTGCTACGACTTCAACGATCAACCTATGCTTGAGATGCTCAAGCCTTGCATCGAAGAGGCCTTTGTCATTCAAGATCGCGAACTTGCTCTCGACTTCATCGGCAGAAGAGGAACTACGGCTGGTCTGAGCAAGCTCAAGCGACAGACCTATGCTACCGAGATCTTGACCAAGGAGATGCTTCCGCATATATCCATGAGCGAGAACAGCGGTACAAAGAAGGCTTACTTCTTCGGCTACATGGTCCATCGTCTCCTCTTAACCGCCCTAGAGCGACGAGAGATCGATGATCGAGATCACTTCGGTAAGAAGCGTCTGGATTTGGCGGGGCCCCTGCTGACGGGCCTGTTTCGCATGCTCTTCCGCAAGCTCACCCGTGATATTTACCGCCATTTGGAGAGGGTAAGCATTTTGAAGTGGGACCGAGCCTATATGCTTGTCACTACAATGATGCAAGGCGATGCTGAACCTTGCATCTCTTTGACGCTGCTACCTTCGATCAGTGCGTGGAAGAGAACAAGGACTTCCATCTCTCCGCGGCGATCAAGTCGGCGACGATCACCAATGGTCTCAAGTACTCGCTTGCTACGGGTAACTGGGGTGACCAGAAGAAGGCAATGTCGGCCAAGGCTGGTGTCTCGCAGGTGTTGAACCGATACACTTTCGCCTCTACACTTTCGCACTTGCGAAGATGCAACACGCCCATCGGACGTGATGGCAAGATCGCCAAGCCGCGTCAGCTTCACAACTCGCATTGGGGTATGGTATGCCCTGCTGAGACGCCAGAAGGACAGGCGTGTGGTCTGGTCAAGAATCTCAGTCTGATGGCGAACATCTCCGTCGGTTCTGCCTCGGCGCCGATTCTCGAGTTCTTGGAGGAGTTCGGCTTCAACAACCTGTTTGACTCGCGGGACAATGCGATCCAGGACACCACGAAGGTGTTTGTGAACGGTGTGTGGCAAGGTACGCACGATGACCCGTCGACGTTGGTCAACACGCTGAAGGAGCTGCGAAGGAAGGATGACATCACACCGGAGGTCAGTGTCGTGCACGACATTCGGGAGAAGGAGTTGCGATTGTACACCGATGCGGGACGGATTCTGCGTCCTCTCTTTATCGTGCAGCAGCCGGGTAGCACTCTCGCTATTCGACGGAGGCACGTCCGATGGCTCACGGAGGGTCACGATGACGACGAGATGGATTTCAGATGGACACAGCTCGTCTCTTGCGGTGTCATCGAGATGCTGGACGCGGAGGAGGAGGAGACGGTCCTCATCTGCATGTCGCCTACGGATCTCGACGCGTCGAGGGCATACAACTCCAATCCGGAGCTGGTACGACAGAGCGTAGCGGACCCTTCGGCCCGATTGACGAGTGTTCGCACGTACGCCCCCAAGACGTGGACTCATTGCGAGATTCATCCTGCGATGATCCTCGGTATCTGCGCTTCTATCATTCCGTTCCCCGATCACAACCAGTCGCCGCGAAACACCTACCAGTGTCTGACGGCGGACCACGAGGTCCTGACGCGTTCGGGCTGGAAGGAGATTGCGATGGTGAATGCAGAGGATGAGGTGATGACGATGAATGTGGAGAAGGGTGTGCAGGAGTGGCAGGTGCCTACGGAGTTGCATGCTTACGCGTACGATGGGCCACTGTATCGGTTGAGGGCGGGAGGAATGGATGCTGTGTGCAACGGGAGTCATCGGTGGTACCTCAATTCGGAGGAGGCACCGTCGGAGTGGAAGGCGTACACTGCGGATGAGATGAAGGCGCTGCCCATGGAGGGTCGTCAGATCCCTGTCACCGGCAGGAACGTCAACGAGCTCTACTCGTGGTCGGACGCGCTTCCGGAGGGCGTTGCGGCGGATGTTGACTCAAATCTTGCGTTCTGCACATTTGTCGGATTTGTGCTGCGATATGCGGACGTTCTCGAGCTGCGTCAAACATCGGCATCGTTGGGCATCAAGCAGGGCGCTCCTGCGGAATTGGCACAGCTATTGGTTCGGTTCGGCACAACGCTGCATGAAATGTTCGACGTCGCGACATCGCAGGCTTCTCATGTCACTCTGAGACATTCTCAGCTGGCAGATTTCGTCGGCGGACTGCTCAGTGTAGCACAGTCTGATGCGTCAGCGCCTGCACCAGCCTGGGTGACCAAGCTTTGTGTCGACCAAGCACAGGCTGTCATCGGCGGGTGCGCGATGTCGGTGTCAACCGCGGCGCAGTCTGGAGCTGGATCTTCATCTTACAAGAGAAGACGTCTCAGTGTGGACTCTTTCAGCAGCTATGGCTCGGACTCTGCGATGGAGACAATCAGTCAAAGCAGTATCGAGACGGAAGCAACCAGTGTTGGGGAGGCCGAGGATTCGCTCCGCGATGGTGATGCCGACGTTGCCCTGGTTCCGGAATCTTCGGCGGCTCTGACTCAGTGGCTGACGGTGCTGGGCGTAGCGGCAGAGTCGCATCCTCTCGTGACAGCCAATAGGGGTTCGGACAGAGGCAGTCTTTCTTATACTGTTCGCTTCGACTTAAAGACAGGAGCGAGGACCATCGATGCGCCCATTCCAGAGCTTTACGTCAACCCTCGTCACGATGGATCGATTTACTGTCTGACTGTGCCAAACAGCGCATTCATGGCGCGACGCAGCGCAGGGCCAGCAGAGTCGCACGGTGCATCTCTGCCGTACTTCACGGGCAACAGTGCCATGGGCAAGCAGGCGATGGGCGTCTACCTGACGAACTACCAGCAACGCATGGACACGATGGCCAACATTCTCTACTATCCTCAAAAGCCGCTTGCAACAACGCGTTCGATGGAGTTCTTGCGTTTCCGTGAGCTGCCCGCTGGCCAGAACGCCATCGTTGCGATCTTGTGTTACTCCGGTTACAATCAAGAAGACTCGGTCATTATGAACCAGTCCTCCATCGACCGCGGTCTCTTCCGATCGTTGTACTACCGCACGTACTCGGACATGGAGAAGAAGGTCGGGTTGCAGATCATGGAGGAGTTCGAGAAGCCGACTAGGGATTCGACGATCCGGATGAAGTTCGGTTCGTACGACAAGCTCGACGAGGATGGTCTGATAGGACCTGGTCAGCCTGTTCGTGGTGATGATATTATCATCGGCAAGACATCGCCGCTTCCCCCTGACAGCGAGGAACTCGGAATGCGAATTCAGAACCACACGAAGCGTGATGCGTCGATGCCTCTGAAGAGTACCGAGCAAGGTAACATAGACCACGTTGTCATCACGACGAATCAGGAGGGTCACAAGTTCGTCAAGGTCCGCGTTCGCTCAACTCGTGTGCCGCAGGTCGGCGACAAGTTTGCCTCTCGTCACGGTCAGAAGGGTACGATTGGTATCACGTACCGAACGGAGGACATGCCTTTCACGAGGGATGGTGTCACACCCGACATAATCATCAACCCGCACGCTATTCCTTCGCGTATGACTATCGGTCACTTGGTCGAGTGTCTACTCAGTAAGGTCGCCACACTCTCTGGACAGGAAGGTGACGCGACTCCGTTCACCGAGTTGACCGTCGAAGCTGTGTCGTCCATCTTGCGTGGTCTCGGCTACCAAAGTCGTGGACTGGAGGTAATGTACAACGGCCACACAGGCCAGAAGCTCAAGGCACAATGTTTCCTGGGTCCGACGTACTATCAGCGACTGAAGCACATGGTCGACGACAAGATCCATTCGCGAGCTCGTGGGCCGGTGCAAATTTTGACGCGTCAGCCCGTGGAGGGTCGCAGTCGTGATGGTGGTCTTCGTTTCGGAGAGATGGAGCGTGATTGCATGATCTCGCACGGTATGGCTTCCTTCTTGAAGGAGCGAATGTTTGACGCCAGTGACGCGTACCGGCTCCATGTGTGTGACATCTGTGGTCTGACAGGTGAGTGGCAAGTGTTCAATCGACTTGGTCTCTGGCGAGTTTCTGACCTTTGCCATTGCCTTTCCCTCTTTAGCTATCGCGAATCTCAGCAAGGAGACGTTCGAATGTCGCTCTTGCAAGAACCGCACTGCTATCTCCCAGGTGAGCTCATGGCAACTCACACTAACTGAATATGTTTCGAGTACTCATCTGACGCGGACATCGTCTACAGGTTCACATTCCGTACGCGGCGAAGCTGCTCTTCCAGGAGCTCATGTCGATGGGCCTTGCTACTCGTCTGTTCTGAGGACGCAATGGGGAGGAGGGAAGAGACCAAAATTTCTGCACCAGAGACTGAATCATCTGGCTGCTACAACCTCAGCGTGGAAAAGCTACATATTACTTCCTCGTAGATGTCAATGCACTTTGCGTTTACATGCGATCCTTCTTGCGTGAGGAAGCGACGTGATACTGTGACTAGGGCAACTGTGAGGTCCGATTGATGAAGGTGGCGAACCAAAACGATGACTCACCCTTTTGGATGCTTCCTGCCCACTTCATCGCCCGTTCTACGACATCGCCAACCTGAGTTATGACTGTGACTGTATACAGATCGGCCCTGCCAGCGCCATTCGTGCCACCCGTCTCTATCTTTGACTTCCTCTTTGAGTTGTTCGATGCGAAGGACGAAGCTCGAACAGCGTTCCAAGAATGCGATGGCAAGGGACGTTCGGTGTCGTAAGTCTTGACGACGTTGCGCTCGCTTCTTGGGCTGAGATATTGATCATGAAGAGCTCTTCCCTTTTCAGGTACGGCGACCTCAAGATCATCAGCCAGGGACTTGGTGTCGGGCTGAGGAGGAGAGGTCTGAAGAAAGGCGACATGGTGTGAGTAGACTTTCCGCGCAAAATAATGAATGCACAAGCGTGAAGACTGACCATCTGGCATGTTACTTATTTCCAGTGCTCTTATGTCCTCGAACTCTTTGGACTGGGTTATCGTTCTCTTGGCCTTGCAGTTCGTCGGCTGCAGGACAGCCCTAGTAAATCCGTAAGTGCGACCAGCAACGTTCTTGGGTGAGGGAAGGGACGTTCTGACCTACTCGATCATGACTTCTTCCCTCGACAGAAACTATACCCAGTCGGAGATCAAACACGCCTTCACCTTGACGGAGCCTGTGGCGGTGCTCTGCCAGGCTGAACAAGTACCCAAGGTCAAAGTGGCCGGCGTCTCAGAACGGTCTATCGTCCTGATGGAGAAGGATTCGCGACTCGAGCTGCCTTACTGGCAGACCCTGGTCGCTGCGGAACGAGATGCAAGAGTGGCAACCTCCGGTCCACTGACCTCGGTGCATGACACAGCATAGTAAGTTTCTCGTACATTCTGACTCTCTTCTTCCAAGGTGGTGTTAACGTGACTTGGTCCCTCAAGTCTAGCATTCTCGTCCGGAACAACAGGGCTGCCGAAAGGTGAGAAGGTCTCGTCGAATCACCTTCCTGCTCCGAGCCAAGCCGACACTGATCAGATCTTCTTTCGAGTGTTTAGCGGTCGAACTTACCCATGAAAATATCATCGCGATGGTCCGACAGATTGCGTCCACGCCAGACGTTCGAGAAGGCGGTGTGATGTACAAACAAAATTCCCGGTTGATCTCGATACTGCCATTCTTCCACTGCTTCTCGCTCGTCAAGAACCTGCATACATCATTGTGAGTTCTTCGGGCCTGAAGCGATCGGACCTGTAGAAGCTGACCAGATTCATATCCACAGAGCAACCAGGAGTACTTTGTTTTCGTTGCAAAGATTCAACCCAGAAAGCTTTAGCCGCGTGATTGAGCGTGAGGCGGTCACTATTGCCCACTTGGTCCCGCCCGTATGTCTCGCCCTGACGAAGACTCCACAAGCAGCCAACAAGGCATCGTTCCGATCCTTACGCTTTTGCTCAAGCGGTGGAGCTCCCCTGGACTTGGAGCTCCAACAAAGTTTACAAGAGCAACTCGGAGTTCCAATCTTACAGAGTTGGGGTACGTTTTGGTTCACGTCCATTGCTTCTAGAATACACAGAGCGCTGATGATTTGTGTCCCATGTTGCAGGCATGACGGAAACGACTGTTGGATGTATGGGCGTCGACTATGATAGTCCTGTGGGCAGTGTGGGCAAGCTCATGCCAGGGGTGGACGCACGTTTGGTAGACTCTGATGGGAACGACGTGCCTCGAGGTGAACGAGGGGAGTTATGGATACGAGCGAAGAACGTTTGCAAGGGCTACTATCGCAACCCGGAGGCGACAGCGGAGGCGATTACGAAGGTGAGATCATTGCTCTCTTTCAAGATTGCTCGCTGATCAATGCTCAACTATCGTTGCCGTTGGCTGCTTTAGGACGGCTGGCTTCGAACTGGAGACGTAGGCGTTATTGACGAGGTAAGTTAGGCCCATGACAGGAGAACGCATTCCATTTTTACTCTCCTCACCGCCCGGCTTCCTCTTCAGAACGATTCCTTCACGATGGTTGACCGGGTCAAAGAACTGATCAAGTACAAAGGCTTCCAAGTAGCGCCGGCCGAGCTGGAAGGAGTTATCGCCGCCCATCCCAAAGTTGCCGCCGCTGGAGTTGTAGGGACGTACGATCGTTCGCAGGCTACGGAACTGGTGAGCCATCCCATCAGGGCCTCTCTGACTGAGTGTACTACCTGCCTTGCAAAGAGCGAGAAGCTGATCAAGGTCCCTATCTCCTTCCAGCCTCGCGCGTACATACAATTGCAGCCTCATGTTAGGGACCAACATTCGCAAGTAGAAGATGAGATCGTCGCTTGGGTCAAGGAGCGATGTTCGAACCCGAAATGGCTACGTGGCGGAGTCAGAGTCGTCGAGCGTGTTCCTGTCAGCCCGAGCGGGAAGATCGTGCGGAAGGAGTTGAGACGGATGGCAGAGGCTGATCAGAAGCCATCGAGACCGGCAAAGCTTTGATAAGCCTGAGACGAAGGCTGTCCTTTCTTTCGGGGCAGACAGACATGGACATTCGATGTATGTGTGATGTGTAATGCAAGTTTGATGTTCTTTTTGTGTGGGATTCCAACCGAGTGCTTCGGTGTGTGTTTTTTGTCTGGGAAGACATGCTGTGGGATCCTATACATCTCTACGGAAGCAGGGCAACGCTGTGCAAAGATGGCAGGGGATGCTGTTCGAGAAGCAAACACAGAAGGAAAAAGACAGTTCGTGAAGGATGAAAGGCGGGGGATCCCTCAGGGCGCCGGTGCACCGTCTTGAACATCAGGCATGGCATCCCAGTCAGCGCGCTCCTCAGCCCGAGCTTGAGCAGCCGCTTCTTTCTGAGCGGCCGTTTGGAAAGCGTTGGCGTGTGGCCATTGCTTGGCTGCTGCTGTGTTAAACTCGGCGACGCGTTCGCTAGACTGGGCTGTGGAAGTTAGCAGCTTCTGTGCTGCTTGCAGTGTCTGTTGACATGAGAAAAGATAGAGTCAGCGCTGTTTCGGAGGGTTGAACGTCCTAGTGTCAAGGTGACATTAAGGACTCACAGTCAAAGAAGCCTTGTACTCCGGCCGAGTTGCCTGAAGGGTAAGTTCGAATACCTCTTCTTTGCCCTCCGACCCTCGAACCTCTGCCAACGCCTGTGCGCTCGCAAGAACATGAGGAGCCGAGTTGGGATAAGTTTGCGTCAGAGATTTGGCGTACTGCTCCAAATCGATGTTAGAGGGGTTAAATGCCTCCACAGTGCTCTTGATGGCCGGTCGGACGTGCTCTGGCAAATCTTCGAGCTTGGGGAGGGAGTTTTGGAACCGGACGAAGAGGTAGTGGACCTCTGCATTCGTCGCGTCGATAGCTTTGGCGTACTGCAGTGCGCGTGCCGCTGCCAGCCATGCCTCTGCAAGCAAGGAAACCCACAGTTAGCCTAATGCCAACGCAAAGTAAAACACAAAATGAAAACCTTCTACTCACTCCTTCGAATGGCAACTTCAAAAGTCGCTAGCCATGTCTCAACCCGCTGCTCAGCCCTCGTCTGCAAAACCTTCACATACTTCTCCGCCTCATCCAACGGCTTCTCATTCGAAATCAGTGTCACACCCTCCGGGTCCTCATCCTTAAGCACAGCCGGCTCCTCCTCCTCAGCCGCAGCTGCAGCCGCCGCAGCGTTCCCATTCCCCTTCTTGGACTTCGCAGCCGCTGCCGTTGCCGCTGCGGCAGCAGCAGCTGCATCCTCCGCAGCTTTCGCCTCCGCCTTCTTAGCCTTCTTCGCCGCTTTTCGCTCTTCATCCGTCATCTCCTTCCCGCCCGTTCCAGAGCCCTCCCCACTCTTCGATGCTTTGCGAAGACTGGGGTCATCATGTAATCTGACGTAGAGGTCGATGGCAGCGAGAGCGGCGCGGACGTATTGTGGATGAGAGCGGAGTTGATTTTCCCAGCGGATGGTTTGCATGTAGCCGCGTAGGGTGACTTTGCGGAGGCAGTAAGTGTGGAAATCCATCTGATCTTCGTAGTGCTCTTGGAAGATCTGAAATACGCCCACGAATGAATATCAGTGCTGACCGCCCTTCCTTACGGGCGAGGTCTAGGCAGTAGTGGGAACTCACCTTGTCTACCTGATCCAACCGCTTCAGCGCCATATTCAAAACGCCCTTCCTCTCCCACGCTAGTCCTTCCTCCACAAGGTACCACAACGCCTGCATCTCCAACAAATCCGCTACAGGCGTCTCCACCGTCGGCCTCGTGAACAGACCCATAACCCTGACAGCCTCCTCGATGTTTCCAATACGGAGCATATAGAGCGCCCCCTTTGAATTCATGTACCGATCCTGTCCATCAAGAAGCCGGCCTGTCTCCATGGTATGCGCTGCGCCTTGCAAGTCGCCCATTCTCTTCAGAATACGGGCGCGGGTGAGATGGAGCTCAGGCATGGTAGGCGAGTGCGAAATCGCCGCGTCAATCGTGTCCAAGGCCTTCTGCCCCTCCTGAACAGCGGAGTAGTGTTGCGCGAGGAAGTAAAGCACCCAGAGTAAAGAGCTGGGAGATTCCTGCGCTGCAGCTTCGGCGGAGGAGGTAGGTTCCTTGTAAGCTACCCACTGGGAGCGGTACGATTCGGCGATGGAGTAGATCGTATCCCGTTTTGCTGAGTCGACGTAGAGGGACTTGAGGTCGTTGAACAAGGACGGAATTCCGCGTTGGAGACCGGTAAGGAGATAGTCGTCCGCTTCGGATTTGAATTCGTCGCCTGCGGGGAGGAAGGAGAGCAGTTGACGGCGGACTACGTTGGAGCGCGAAACGGTGTTTCCGATGGACTTGAAAGCTGTGACGATGTCTGTCGCTGAGGTTGTGCCTGGAAAATGGAACGAGTCAGAGAATGAAGAGTGGAGGAGTTAAGGAAGCGAAAGTTCTCACCCTGCTTGACGTCACGCGCCTGCAGAAGCCCTTGGACATAGGTTTTCTCCTCCGGGTTGCGCTTGAAGAGCTTCTGCCAGAGCTTTGCGGCTTCTGTGCTGTTCCCGAGCTTCTGATATGCGCGAGCTGAGTAGAATCAGGGCATAGATAAGATGGGTCAGCGTTATGGTCAACTGAATGCGCATGGAATGTATGCATACCGAAAATTTCGTCGCGCGGAGCATAGTCCACGATATCGTCGTCGTTGAATCGGGCCAGGTAGGTAATAACGTCCTTAGCGCGCCCGGCCTCCTCATACAGCGACGCAAGGTAGAGCCTGATTTCGGACTGCTCGTAGTAGCGCTTGGGCACGTCTCGGAATGTGGACTCGAACGCCTCGATCACTCGGATGGCCTCGTCGACGGATCCTGCGGCGTGGTGTGCGACGGCGAGGGCGATCCATGTTGTGCGGAAGTGTGGTTGGACGCGGAGGAGGGTGAGACGGTTGTCGATTAAAGGTGCGAAGTTGCGTTCTTGCATGTGCATGAATGCGAGTTCGCGGAGGAGGTTGATGTTGCCCTGGAAAAAGAATGCAGAGGGTGAGATCAGAGATACTGCGCAGAACAAGAAGAGCAAATGATTCAAAGGACTCACCCCTTCGATGTGCAGGGCGCGTGTGTAGGACTTGATAGCTTCCTGGTAGTTGCGTTCCATGCGATAGATGATGCCGAGCGCATGCCAACAGATGAAGCTGCTGAGATCGAACCTCAGCCCTTTCTTCGCGAGCTCAAGTCCCTCCTGCTTGCGATGGAGAGAGGCGAGGAGGAGGCCCTTCATGGCGAGTGTCTCCCCATGTTCTGGGAATTTCTTGAGGATGGAGTCGGCTGTTTTGACACCAAGTCTGTACTTTCGCTTTTCGTAGTCTTGGAGGAGGTTTGCGAAGAGGACGCGCTCCTTTGTTGGGAGTGCGGCTGACTTCTTGGGCGGCATGGTTGGCGATGCTGCTTTGAGCTGAGGAATGGCGATGAGAAGTGTATGCGGTTGTACTCTGGCTTTCTTCTGGGTTGGCAGGTTGCGAAGATTCGAAGGTGGTGAAGAGTGGGGTGCACAGATGTAGCCCTCTTGAGACTTCGCATATGGTCTTAGTAGCCGAGTCTTTGAGGTCTCAATGCTTCGGATTTACGGCGTTCTCGGGGACAAGCGGGACAACGATTGCGCTGCGTTCGCTGGCTGGCTGAGTTCGCCGTCCCAGCGAGAAAAGTGTGGGTGAGGGCCGCGCGGACGGCACCCAAAGCACGCAGCCATTTTTCATTTGGTCAGATGTGAGAGAGAAAGGCGGACGAGGTCAAAGCGGCGGGCGAAGCAGGAGAGAAAGGGGAGAGACGGAAAACACACGCAGCATGGTCTCTCGGATATACTCTGTAAGAACACCGGGACTCTTGCCTCCACGCTACGCACGTAACGAACAGGGGCTTCTCTCGACACATCAGCCAGCCAGCCAGCATCGCCTGCGCAATAATAACTTGGATCGTACGATGAGAGGGAGATGGGCGTTGCTGAGCCTGCACAGGAGATAGAGGATGAACGGGCGCAGTCAGTTGTGTGCTGTTGATGCTTGATGAGATGGGGTGGGTCGAGGGGGGCGGTGGCCGGTGGGGGCATATGAGATGTTGTGAGACTCAGCGACAGACGCTTCGTTGGGAGTCTCATTGACGGGGAGGGGCTCGATCTGAAATCTGGATCGGCGGGGTGAGACTCCGCTTGTCTGGTGTGAGATGCTGCTGAGTGAGACTCCCACACAGACAATCCTCTCTCCTCTCTTTCGACAATCACCTCACCACTCGTCGCTCACCGCCATCACCACCACCACCAATTCCGAAAGGGCTTTTCTCTCTCTGACCTTCCTCCCCTTCTCTCTCTGCTTTCTAGCTGCTCACAGGCTGTCATTGAAGGGGCGCGAATCTCTCTTCTTCTTCTCACTTCGCTTCCACCAGGCAAACACAAACACAGACCGCCTGCCGCTGCTGCTGCTGTCAGGTGAGTTTCTCAACATCCGTTGGCCCGGTTCTCCCTCTCTCTCTCTCTTCCCCCGAACCCATCATCACACAGCGATAACCTACATCGCACCTTCATCTGCTCATGCTCTTGGAGAAGGACTTTCGTTACTCACTCGCCTTTGCTTCTTCTTTCTGTGCGCCGCCAATCAATCCCTGCACCCTCACCTGTCGCACACACCGCACCTTGTATCCAAACAGTGCCGCACTCCAACCCACCTAGCCACCTCCGATCCTCCTTTCGCCACACCCACACCCACAGCTCGCATCGAAGCGTACAAGCAACAACAAACATCCTACCACCCTTCACCCCCGCAACACTCTTCACACCATGGATCTCCGCGTCGGTGGAAAGTGAGCAATCCACCTTCTTGCCTTTGCGCTGGCGTTCTAACACGGCAATTTACTGACAGCTTCCCTTCTCTTTTCTCGCCACTCTCTTCTGTTGTTGCTTCTGTCATTCTTCAGGGTAAGTCAATGCTCGCACTGTAGTCCTTGATTCCACTTCACAGCATTCAGTGTGCTCACCTTCATTTCTACCCATTCACAGTACCGCATCGGCAAGAAGATCGGATCCGGCTCGTTCGGTGACATCTACCTCGGCATCAACATCATCTCAGGTGAAGAAGTTGCCATCAAGCTTGAGTCTATCAAGGCCAAGCACCCTCAGCTCGAGTACGAGGCAAAGGTCTACAAGACCCTCGCAGGCGGTGTCGGCGTTCCCTTCGTGAGATGGTACGGGCAGGAGTGCGACTACAATGCCATGGTCATCGACCTTCTCGGCCCAAGTTTGGAGGATCTCTTCAACTTCTGCAACCGCAAATTCTCCCTCAAGACTGTTCTCCTCCTCGCCGACCAGATGGTGCGTTTCCTTGTCTCATTTTTGTCCTCACATACATTCGCCCCTATGCACACAACTCACTGAATCCTGTCTCTTCACAGATCTCTCGCATTGAGTACATCCACTCTCGCAACTTCATCCACCGTGACATCAAGCCAGACAACTTCCTCATGGGTATCGGCAAGCGCGGAAACCAGGTCAACGTCATCGACTTTGGTCTTGCCAAGAAGTACCGCGACCCCAAGACCCACCTCCACATCCCTTACAGAGAGAACAAGAACTTGACGGGTACCGCTCGTTACACTTCAATCAACACCCATCTTGGTGTCGGTGAGTACTTTCAGTCATCTCTGCTTTATCATTAGTTTCAAAATATCCTCATCTAATGCCCGGCCTCTTTCCGTGTTCCATCTCATTCAGAGCAATCCCGTCGTGATGACCTCGAGTCTCTCGGATACGTGCTTATGTACTTCCTCCGTGGCTCACTGCCCTGGCAGGGTCTCAAGGCAGCTACCAAGAAGCAGAAGTACGACCGAATCATGGAGAAGAAGATGACAACCCCAACCGAGCTCCTCTGCCGAGGCTTCCCATCTGAGATGGCCATCTACCTCAACTGCTGCCGCTCCCTCCGCTTCGACGACAAGCCGGACTACTCGTACCTCCGCAAGCTCTTCCGTGACCTCTTTGTCCGCGAAGGCTTCCAGTACGACTACGTCTTTGACTGGTCCATCCAGCAGCGCTCTGTTGAGGAGCAGCGTCAGGAGCTTACTGCTCTCAAGAGCTCTGCACACCTTGCTCAGGCTGCCCAAGCTCAAGCACAGGCGCAGGCTGCCCAGGCTCAGGCGAGTGCATCGCAGTTGCCCCGTCGCAAGGTCGTCAACCAGGGCGAGGATGAGACCATGGACAAGGGCGGTCGGGCAGGTGGCAGTGGGATGCGATCTCGTCAGGAGGCCGGCGGCTGGTACTGAGTGATTGCTCCACACCATTTTTTTCCCGATGACTACGACACCTTCCTACATTACCATCTTCCACACCACACGCACCGACAACTTTAACGACTTGTGACGATCTTTTCTATCCAATACGGTACAACAAAGCAGAGGGGGAGGGGGACGGCCCTCTTTCTCTCTGTTGCAAAGCACGGACGATTTTTGTTCCGGGCGCTTGCAACTCTTTTCCTCGGGGATTTCCAAACCCGAGAGGGCTTTGCTGGACATGGGGGATCGAGTAGCGTTACTGGGCGGGGGGCAAAACACAAGATCTTTTTACGACATCTTGAATGGTTTTTTGCTTGCTCTCTCTCTCAGGCGCTCGTCTCGATCGGCTGGACATTGGAAACTCAAGATTCGTGCGCAGGTTCCTCCCAGGGGGTGGTCTTTGACCATCTCCTCTTCTTCTTCTTCGGTTCACGGTTCTTTCCCCCTCCCAGGGGGAAACGCAGGAGGGAAGCGGATGTTTCCGACTTCTCCGACCAACTCTTTTTCTTCAACTCTTTTTCGACTCGGTTTCCCTTTCTCATTCTCCTCTCACACACACACTCCCACTCTACCTTTCCTTTTTTTCGACACTCGATTCACCTCGTCCTTATCGGCGGCCGCGCTCTCTTCGGCTCAGTGGGCCGGGTTTACGGGGTTTCTCAACCACCCTTTTTGTTCTTCGAGCCATTTTCGACATCGGGGCGACCTAATCCTTTTCCTTTTCACAAGAAGCGCTTCACACCCCATCAATCATTCCCCCCCTTTCTCGACATGAATCAATCACCACACAACTCGTACTTTACCTCTCCGTTTCGTCCGCCATGCACACACCCTTCGACTCCCCTTTCTGTCGGCGGGCGCGGGCTAAACTCTTCAACCTCAATGCCATGCACAAGATTTCTGTCCTTTTCGTTTCTCAAATTTCGGGTCCCCTTTCAAGCACATAATCTCTCTCAAGCAGGGGCGCTTCGCTATCACTTCGAGGCGAGCGTCTAGAACACTTCTATGAGCGGCAGGCGAGCGCAGTCCCGGGTGCTATAACTCTTCCGGTCGCTTGGGCGGGCATTCTCAAGGCGTGTGCCGGAGGTCTGGAGGGAGATGTGGTTTGTCGGACAAGGTTGGGATGAGATGCAGGTTGGACTCTGGCGGCGGTTTTTCTTTGGCGGGCTAGGGGGGAGGGTTTGAAGAGAGTAGGCGAGCGGATTCGTGGTCGCTTTTGTTCAGGGCGAGGCGCGAGCACATGAAGGCATGGCAACACTCGGGGCGCCGTGGTCAAGGTTCTACTTTCCGTTCGGGGAAGCGCAGGACGGCGGCCCTACAGGATCGAGGGAGACGGTCAGCCCCTTCCACCCTTTCCGCTTCTTTCGAATGATTACGGTCTCTTTCTCTCTCCGTCTTGCGCGCGAGCTCCCTCCCTTTTTCTCGTCTCAACCCCCCAAGCTTTCGCGCGATGTGCATACCCTCTCTCTCTCTCCACTCTCTCTGTGTCTCCTTCCCCAAACTCAAACATGATTCGGTTCTCTCTTCCCCCAACCCACCCCCTCACTCTCCAGTGTAGTTGACTCTTCTCCCAATCTCAATTCCACCTCAATCACCATTCGATTCCACTGACCTTGTGCGCGATGACGCCGGTCCGAGCTTGAAAAGCAACCCAAAAGCCAGCACGTGGCATGTTTGTGGGGAAACTCTGGCGGCGGCGGCAATCATGATGATGCGCTCGGGGCGCCGTGAGTGAAGAGGCGTGGATGATATCGACGACAGCAAACTCAACGTCTGAGCTTGAGAATACGACAGCGAGCCAGCTTCATCTTCAGCTTCAGCTTCGTGCGCAGGTCAAAGACAATCTGATCTCGAGATCAAGCGAAGGGCCCGTCGCCGCTCTCGAATCATTCCAGACACGGCTGTCAACGGAGTGAGCGGAAAGGAAACGCAACAATGTCATTCTTCGACGCCCTCTTCTACTACGTCCTCGGCGGGTTCACCTTCCTCCCGCTCTGCATCGTCTCCCTGGTCGCATACGTCTGGTACACCGCCGAGCCAGTCGATGCCATCCTCGACGCACGAGATGCCGAGGCCAAAGCACGCGGACGGGCACTTGCTGAGGAACCGGGCATGTTGTGGGGTGTGAATGGGTCTTCTACTGGGGAGAAGGGATCGGGCTCGAGTGGGAGTGGGAATGCTTCGGCGGATGTTGATGCGCTCGATCTTGCGGGTGGGAGCGGGTCTGATGGCCGTGCAGCTGTCCGACCTTCGAGCGGTGGGACGGGTGGAGGATCCAAGTTCGGCACTTCCGATATCAACAACATCATCGACAATAAGGGCATCAAGGACTACTCTGAGGTCGACGTACCGCCCTCTGCGCGTCGCTTGAGTCCGGCGGTGACAACATCGGCTGCCGGCGAGGCGGGTTCGAGCTCAAGTGCCAATGCAAGTCAGCAGTTGAAGCCGTATCGAGTTGGCTGGGTCACGGTTCGAAGGCATTTCGACGTGGTGCCGCCCGTACAGGGTGGAGCTGCTGCCTCGACCTCAACAACGAGCCTGCCTGGTACGGCGGTCGCTGTGGCAGCTGTCGCAGGGGGGCCAGCGGCCGGATCTGAGTCAGGAGCGGAGCGGGACACAACATTGAGCTCAACCGAGAAGGACGACGATGCAGCTTCCATTATGAGCAATGGTTCTGGCACTTCGCAGAAGCGCGGGGTCATGAGCGCCATGTACCGCGGCATCCTCGATTATCGCACTCAACGTGCCGAGGCGCGTCGACAGCGTCAAGCTTCCACATCAAGCAAATCTCCGGACCCTGATTTGGGCGACGGCTTCGGGTCAGGCGGCGGTGGCATGGGTTCGCCAGCGAACGGCTCGAGCGCAAGTTTGCACCCAATCAGCACATCGGCCTCTACCGCGAAACAGCAGACTCCCGTCGCGGCGGGTCGCGATCACTACTATTGCATGCTCAAGGGTCCTATCCTCTACATCTACTCCTCGGACGATATCAAGAATCCGAATACGGAGTGTTATGCGGCCATTGATATGCGTGGGAAACGGGTCAGCATTTACGTTTCTGGGGTGGGGGATGCGCAGGGGGAGCCTGAGGACGAGGTGGAGAGACGTGAGACTGTTGGGGAGGATGAGGATAGCTCTGATGAGGAGGAAGGGGAGGTGTCGTTGCCTTCTTCTGCGCAAGAAAAGAGTGCTGGCGCTCTCTTGGGTGCCAACCTGAGTGGTCCGTCCGAGGGCAGCGTGACCGCGGCGGGTAAGAAGACCCGCGCTCAGAGCAATTGGCGCAAAGTACAACGTGCGACAATAAAGGATGGCGAGCTCTTCGTCAAGCGGAATGCCGTACGCATCGTCTCCTTCAACGCGAACGCGACTGGAGGCTCTACTGCCTCGACTCCTTACTCCCAATGGTTCGTTTTCGCCAAGAGCGCGACGCAGCTGGAGGATTGGTACCACTCCCTTATACACTCGTCGTGGCTTCCCAAGAAGAAAGCCGAGGCGGGCGACTCGGCACATGCAGGAGGAGTCGGGACTTCAGACCCACTCGGCGCGGCTTTCTCCAATCTGGACATGGTCGCCCTCCTCGCCTCGCTCGACAGCGTCCCAGACCCCATACCCCTACGCTGGCTCAACGCCGTCTTTGGTCGGATTTTCTTCACGGTCTATCGGACGCAGTGGTTGGAGAATTACATCGCGAGCAAGATGATGAAGAAGATTCGGAGGGTGAAGACGCCTACGTTTTTGAGTAACTTGAGGGTTAGGGATGTGGATGTGGGGAGGAGCCCGCCTGCTTTTAGTCGGCCGATGTTGAAGACGCTGACTGGGGATGGTGAGGCTAGTATGGAGGTGAGTACTTGAGTCCTATGCGATTGCGATTGATTCACAAGAGCTCAATGCTGGAAACATGACTGCATTTGCACAGGTCGCGATTCATTACACGGGCCAACTACGGATCACCATATCTACCGACTTGACAATCTCACTCGGCTCCAGGTTCAAGCCGTACACCGTCTCTTTACTTCTGGCCGTCATCATTCGGTCGTTGGAAGGCAACATTCTTCTGATGATCAAGCCACCGCCCAGTAATCGGCTGTGGTTCGGGTTCACCGCTGTACCCAAGATGACGGTTGGTATTGAGCCTGTTGTCAGTGAGCGTAAAGTTCAGTGGGGTATGGTGACGAGGTTGATCGAAGGTCGGATCAAAGAATTGGTGAGTGAAGGTGGCCGACACTTGAATCTCACCAGCCCCAACCTCTGACGCATTACTCTCCTGCCTCCAGCTTACCGAGTCGTTGGTCGTACCCAACATGGACGACGTGCCCTTCTTCGACACTCGGAAACTGGATCAGCGCGGTGGTGTGTGGGCAAGCGCAGCCAAGCAGGAGCCTAACGTCAATGCTCCCAACCAGGCTCAGCCTGCTGGTTCAAAGACGGAGCAGCCATCAGCTGCACCCACAGCCAAGGTACCGCCAGTCAAGAGCGCCCCCATAACTCCTATCGGCACACCGCTGGGCCCGAGTACGCCTGCATACGAAGTCGATGGCAACCCGATGGCTGATTCGTCCGCTGTTGACGTTCCCACGGGCGCGGGTGGTTCGACTGTCCGAAGTCGACGCGCACAGCCCAGTCGCGAATCGCTCTCGGCGGGGTCCACTAGTGGTCTTGAGCAGAACAGCGCGGATAGTTTGCTATCGATGGCTTCGCCCGCCAACTCGTCTGCGGCCATTGCAGGTTTGAGGAACACTTTGTCGCGCGATATGGCTGCCAATCGGTCTGCTTCGCAGAGTCAAGTAGGCGATGCTAAGAGTTCGACGCGTCCCCAGTCTACCTCTAGTTCGTCGTCCCGTCGAAGGTCGTGGCTACCTCTTGGGCAGAAACAGGGTTCGGGCGTCACTACGCTTGGTGGGGCTGGTGGACCGCCGCTGAGCAGTATGGCTCTTGGACATGCAAGTTTTGTTCGGGATGGTCAAGATGGTGGGTCGATGAGTGGGACCGATGGTCAGAGCTACACCAGTGACACCGATGGAAACATTACGGGGAGCGAAGCAGGAGCCGCTCCGAGTTTGAGGAGCAAGAGTTCCCAGTCTTCCATGTCGGCGGACGAATCTGGAAGGAGCGGTGCTTCGATACCTGAGGAGACGGACGATGAAGGGCGCGAAGGCGACCAAGAAGATACCGATGCCGAAAGCAGTTTCGTCGCTGAGCTTGGTCCTCAGGGAAGGAACAGGCAACTTCCTTCGGTCTCGATGCTCAACTTTGACGATGAGATCGATCGGACATCTACGCCTGTTAGTGGTGCCCGACCAGCGGCGGAAACTCCCCGTGCGAAGGAAGCTATGGCACAGCAGCGGAACGAAGCGCTTCGAAGAGAAAGTCAGCGCGAATTTCCCTCTCAGGATGCTGTTGAGGAGGAAGAGTCGCAGGCTACTCCTCCGCTGTTGCAGCGGGAGAACCCGGGCGCGGAAACTCCCATGTCGATCTCTGCTCGACAGGTTTCGGCAACTTCCTCAGTCGATAGTGGACTTACGATCCCTTCGCGATCTTCGACGCGGACTTCGGATACAGAGCAGAGCGTAAAGTCTTCCCTCAAGCCTGACGATATGTTCAAAGATTATTCTCGGCCGGTCCCGGTGGAGAAGAGTTTGTCGCAACAATCTGTCAGTGTCAGCGGGAGTTCTACCTCTGACGATTCTCCCTCAACGCCAACGCGTCGTGAAGCTCCCCCAGCCCGGCCACACATCTTCGAAGGCGGTCGACCGATCTACAACCCGAACCCTCGACCTGACAACGCCACGATCAACACGCTGAACCAGTCGACTTCGATGTTGTGGAACAAGGCCAAGGCCAGTTTGGCTGATAAGGATTCGCGGCAGGCTGCTGCTAAAGACGCGAAGGAGGCGTTGAAGCGCGGTTGGGCGAATTGGAATGCCAAACGGGCGGAGAGTAAAGCTATTGCGAATCAGACTGCACCTGGGATGGTCCCACCGTCGCAGGGACAGGAGGGATTGTGGCGTAATGGATCGGGAAGCTTCAAGGACTACAGCGGTGGGAGGAGCTCGTCCGGTAGTGGCGACCAACATTCGGAGGCTTCCAACTCGAACAATGCGTGGTTCGCGAGTAGTCCGCCTGATCCAGCTGCGCTAGGGCTTGGCATCGATGGTGGGAGTTCGAGTCAGGGGGAGTATCACCGGGATCGAACATCGTCGATGAGGAGTGGCAAAGCGGAGAGCTTCTCGTCAGAGACGGGTCGACCTGCGTATCGGGATTATCTGGAGACGAAGTATAGAGATGGGAGGTCGGCGGGTGGTGGTGGTAGTGAGACCAGCTCGCTGAGGAGTGCTTCGAGTCCCAATAAGGCTCCTGCGAGTGGTGGTGTGGAGGCGACGTTGGAGATGCCTTCTTCGTCTTCGCCAGCGGCCTGGGATGCCCCGGTTCCAACGCTTGCGCCTCCCGCTCCTATCGCGCGCGCGGATAGTGATGAGTTGGAGGGTGCCAAGGCTAGCAAGGTGACCGATGTTCCATCCAGTCTTGGTTTGGGCTCATCTCCCAGTACGCATCTTCGCGCTGCCGTACCCACGATCCGACGGAACTCATCTTCGGGTAGCGGTCCTGGGGCGCCGACGACGGCGGGAGCTGATGAGCTGTCGTTCGTGCCTGCAGCTCCGCATCCGACCACCTCTCTCGCTGCGGGGAGCATCTTGGATGAGCCTCTGACACTGGCTGCGCTGAGTCCACCTCTTCTGGCGGCAACGGCCTCGCCTTCGATAACTGCACCTGCGCCTGCGACCCTTGCGGATCCGGAGCGCGACCAAAGGAGGATTCGGAAGGAGTCGACATCTGCTCCTGCTCCTGTTCGAATGCCGAGTGCTTCGCCTTCGGTAAAGGAGGCTGCGGAGGAGTCCGCTTCAGATGCACCTACTCCGGCTGCACCTGCCCAACCGGCCAGTATGACCACTCCTGTGATGCCTACCATCGATCGGGTACCCTCAGGCGGCAGTGCTAGCGGTGGCTACGGACGTACCTCGTCAGGCACACCTGGCGCGGGTGTACGCACTCAGCCTCCTCGAGCAGCGATGATGGCCATTCCGGGAATTCCGGCCACGCAGAAGAGCGAACCCCAGAGCTTCTCTGCGCCTCCGCGTGAGGAGCCTGTCACCACGCCGGCCGTGCAGCCTTCCTTGAGTGCTTCCCTGAACGTGTTGAAGAAGTGGGCTCCGGGGAGTGGGACGACTGCGACACCCTCAAGTACGATGGAGCCGGGTACGAGTCTGGAGCCAGCCTCAAATCTGTCGGACACCAGCAAGGGTGATGTCAGCTTGTCCGAGGATGGTTCAAAGGTTTCGGGAACGACTACGAGCTCAGAAACAGCCTTCTCGAGCACCGGTGCGACTGCGGCTCACGGCGACGTCCAACATGACAACTCCTCGTAGAAGGCTCAAGGACCAAGTACAAGTCGGAAGATGCCAGGTAGGAACGATGTTTTACACACGGCTGGGCGGCTGGGGTGGTACTCCTTCCCTTTGTTCTCCCGCTCTGTCTTCGATGTGTTTCAATTCATCCCATATGGCAGTTTAGACTCATCATGGGCCGTGAGAAGAGGATACTATAGCCGGTCTACGAACGTGCTGTGCGTTAACGTGGTCGTGGGAAGTGAGTGGTTCCCCACTCGTCATGACTGTTTTCTCTCCCTCACCCGATCACGATGACGTTGTCGATAATTCCACTTCCACCAAGAATCTTTGGCTTTGTGTCTTGCCTCCAGCCTCCAGAAGACCAGAACAGCACTGAGCTGACGCCGGCCCGCTGCTCGCAGCAAAGCAGAGGAGAAGCAGCTGGCGGGGAATGAGTGAGAAGTGGGGACGGGGGAGCTAGCGCGGAGTGCAGAGGGGCTGTGTTTGGACTTTGGGCAGAAGGACGCAGGCCACGAATGTCACAGCGATCGCACGCAACAAACTGGACCCTGGACGACGACAACCATGGCACAGACCACGTCGTCACTCTCACTCAGAAGAGAAGAAAAGGAAGCAGAAGAAAAAGTTATGCTGCGATGACGCTCTTCTTGACTGACTGCGGATTACGAGGCGTTGTGGTATAAAATCCAGCTTTCCTCCGTGTCCTCTTCGCGCCTTCCTCCCCTTCTCACATCCATTCACCTCTTCACGACTTCAACCACACAACGAAAAACAAAGAATGGTCTCTACTCGCTTCATCACTGTCGGGCTTCTCGCCCTCAGCATCGCCCTCGTCGCAGCTCCCGGCGTGCAGGCTGACGCCGTCCAGAGCGCGCTCAAGGGTGGCCAACAAGGCTTCGGATCTGCCTTTGACTCGTGGACAGAGTCCGACCTGCGCTCCTACCTGGTGAGTACATTTCCTTTCATGCGACAAGCCTCTGCAAGAAACCAGCTTCTGACTTTCTCCTACGCGTTTGATTTCTAGCTCGAGCGTGGCTACATTGCTCCCTCCTCCACCCGCGAGCAACTCGTTGTCCTTGCCAAGCAGGACTACAAGAAGGTCAACGACGCCGTCGACTCTGCCACCAGCTCCGCTGCCAAGTACGCTTCTGACACTGCGAGCTCAGTGTCCAGCCTTGCCTCCCAATACTCCAAGGCTGCTTCCACCAACGCTGCCAGCGCAGCCAGCACTGTCAGCTCATACGGAGCCGGTGTTGCTAGCTCCATCAGCTCAGCCTTCTACACCGACCTCTACTACCCTGCTTCATCGACCGTTTCCTCCGTCGCAAGCCAGGCATCCGCCAGTGGCAAGTCTGCCTCCAAGCAGGCCTCCCAGACCGCTTCTTCCCTCTCCAAGCAGGCATCCCAGACTGCTTCGTCCGTCTCCAAGCAGGCAGGCAAGTCCGCTTCGTCTGTCTCCAAGTCGGCTGCCAGTGCTTCCTCCAGCCTGAGCAAGGAGGCTGCTAAGAGCGCCTCCTCTGCCAGCAAGTCTGGCCACTCATACGCCTCCGGTGCGTCCCAGACCGCCTCCGGTGCCTTTGCCCAGGCCACCAACCGCATCAGCGACACTTTCAACGACAGCACCGACTACATCTACTCCTCTTGGACCGACAACCAGCTCCGCGACTACCTCGAGAAGCAGGGTGTCATAAAGACTCCTGCTGAGGCTAAGCGTGACGACCTCCTTGCCAGCGTCAAGGAGACCTACACCAAGACCGTCAACGCCCCTTACGAGGCTTTCTCCGACAGCTGGCTCCACAACTGGCTCGTCGACCACGGCATCATCAAGAGCCCCGGTGCACGCAAGCGCGATGAGTACCTCTCCCTCGCCAAGGAGTACTTCTACACACCCTCCGACACCGTGTTCAGCACATGGAAGGAGAGCGACTCCCGATCGTGGCTCATCGACAACGGTTTCCTCAAGAGCGATGCTCAGGCGACCAAGGACCAGCTCGTCGACTCCATGTCCAAGAACTACAAGTGGACTCAGGACCAGGTCTACTCTTCGTGGACTGACTCTGACCTCCGCTCATGGCTCATCAACAACGGCTACATGAAGAGCAACGCCCAGGCCAAGCGTGACGAACTCATCAAGAACGTCAACAAGCACGCATCTCACTTCGCCTCTGAGGCACAAGACTACCTCTCTTGGACTGACGCCCGTCTCCGAAGCTACCTCGTCCAACAAGGTGTCTCACCCTCGCAACTGCCCAAGAAGCGTGACCAGCTCATCCGCGAAGTCCGTGCCCGATACGTTCCCCAGAAGACCCTGCTGTCTTCCATCAAGGACAGCGTTCGCAACCTGGTCGGTGCCAGCCAGCACGTCTTCGGCCGGGCCGGTGAGGAGGCTAAGCTGGCGAGCATCAACGCCAGCGCCTCCGCAGCATCTGCTTCCGTCAAGGCGTCCGCCACTGCCAGCTCGCTCTCTGCCAAGGCTGCCCGCTCGTCAGCGAGTGTCAAGGAGGAGCTTTAAATGCGCACTCTCTTATACGTCCCAGCATACAAGTCTCAATTACGACGCACGATCCAGCGATCTCTTCGATCGAAACGCATAGGAAGGGTACACTCTAGCCGTCCTTCTTTCGCAAAACGCAACTCACGACTTCAATCCAACGTACACTTCTCTCTCTTCGACCTTCCCACCCACCCATCCCAAAATGTTCGTTACTTCCTCGCAAGGGACGGCCTATGTTCGTGCCCTCGTATATATACCAGCCGCATGTCGAGCGTTCGGTTCTTCAAATGTCAACTGTGAATTCAATGTCTTCATCTTTCGTTGTACCTTTTCCTCCTCAGCGAGCTCGTCTACACAAGTCACTAAGTCAGGCAGTGAGGGAGCGTGGAAAGCGCTTTCCAAAAGGCAATTCTCACAGGAAAATTGGCAGCCTCGGAGCGTTTTTCCCGAGCCCCGCTCGAGGTGAAGCTGGGAAGAAAGGTGTCGATTGACCTGCAATCCCACCACGCCTCGCCAACTAAACAGCCACAGATATGGACCCCTCAGCAAGCTCAAGCATGGTCGGCGGCGTGCTGCCCTTCTCCGCGCCTACCTCCTCACTTCCACACATTCCGAACCTGCCCGCGATTCCGTACGGTGTCCCGCCTCCGACGATGGCAGGCGGCGTGACGGCTGCGCCTGCTGCTGAGGCTGAGGACGACGAGCCTGTACCTGAGAATGCGAACGAGACTGTTTACATCCGGAACTTGAACGAGAAGGTCAAGCTGCCTGGTGAGTTTTTGGTTCGCTGTGATATCTCCCCCCCCCGGTCATCTTTGCTTCTTGACATGGAAATTGCTGACCGCGATCTCTTGCTTCTTTTCATTCTCTTCATCACTCCAGTCTTGAAGGAGACCTTGACGAATCTGTTCTCATTGTACGGCGACGTGCTGTCTGTGACGGCTCATGCGAATGTGCGGATGCGTGGGCAGGCGTTCGTTGCGCTGGCTAACAAGAAGGCGGCACACAAGGCGGTGAAGGAGGTGCAAGGGTTCCCACTTTATGGAAGGCCTGTGGTACGTTCTTCCGCACATGGAACTCCCCCTCCACCTCTTCATATTCTATACTTATGCTGACAAGATTTTTCTATTGGTCTACTCCCCAATTCAGCAAGTATCCTTTGCCAAGACCTTGTCAGATTCGATAGTGATCAAGAAGATGAAGGACGCTGGGGAGGAACCGACTGAGGAAGAAGGCACTTTCCAGCAACACAAGAAGCAGAGATTGGAGCACAAGAAGGAGGTACGGAAGGAGGTGCGGAAGAAGACGCTTGAGCGGAAGCTTGCGGAGAAGAGAGGTGAGTTTCTCACACGATAAGCACCTAAATGCTATAAAACGTCTACTTGAACTGACTTTCTTCTTGTTCGTCTTCAGCCGCCGCGGGAGACACGGATGGATTGGCGGCAGCGACGAGCGCGTCGGCTGCGCAACGGAGACAAAATGTCCAAATGCCAGACGAATACGTACCGCCTCACAAGATTCTGTTCCTGCAGAACATTGCGTCCAAGTTTGGCAAGGACGAGTTGGAGGACCTGTTCTCACCGTGAGTAGCAGATATTCCCATCCAGCGATTCTACTTTTTGCTTCATGCTGACCTGGACCTAACTTTTGGACTGCGAACTTGTAGACTACCCAACTTGGTCGAGGTACGAACAATCCCGGGCAAGTCCGACATTGCCTTCGTCGAGTTTATGGATATTCCCTCGAGTGCGGCGGCGCGAGAGAAGTTGAATGGGTATGCGTTCCCAGACGGTTCGAAGCTCAAGGTGAGTAAGGGAATCTGTGGGCAGAATAGCCTGTCTCTCATGCCTCATCCATTGAAACTGACCTCTGCGTTCCATCACAGATCACCTATGGTCGTACATAGAACAAATGCGAAGCACATCGAGGGGTAGCACCCTTCATACTCGAACGTTTTGCGCAGCTGTCGGTTGACGCGGACATCGGCGCGCTGTACAAGACTTGACATCAATGGAAATGAACGACGGGCGTTCGCGATTTGAACGGAGCCTCTGCGTGCGTGCCAAAGGAAACTGTCGACAGCAGTGACGACCAGGGTCCAGGAGTACTCACGGCAGGGGGAATAGATGAGAAGAGAGTGACTTTCGTCGATCCCCTTCCTCGGCCACATGCTGTGAGAGCGCCGATCGGCGACAAGTAGTAAGTGAGATCACTGTGCCGAACGAATGATGGGCGATGGGAGCGTGCACGGCTGCACGCACGGCGCAACGCTCATCCCCCGCACAGGTAGGCGGTTTGTCAGGCGACCTCTGCTCCGCCTCGGCTGGGTCATTATTGATGTGGTTGTGGAGGTCCCCGCCAGGCAGATTCCGCCCATTGGCAAGCAAGTGGTTCGGCAAGGACCCCGGACGCCGCGACCACAGCCTCGCCAGTCGCCTCATCGTTCATCCGAACATACGAGCGCCTACATAGCAAAGCGCCAACGCCTCACCTTGACTTGGCTTATCTTGGAAGAGTTTTTTTCGTGGAAAATTGGCTTTTGGCTGCGTTCGGTACCGCGGTGGGACTGAAATCAATTGCGTCAGTTGTTACGCAGAGCTGCATACGAGTCCCACCCCCAGCATCCGTGTCGTCTCGTTGCTGAACACCACCTCGACGACATCAACAGCATCGTCGCCATCACTTTTCCTGGTAGCAACGCATCGACTGTAACTACTGAAGACAGAGAGATTCAAGGACTGCTGTGTCTGTTCAATTTTCGCATAGTGAGGATTCTGAAGGTGAGTACATTCCGTGCTCCTCAGTGCGCATGCAAGATGCATGCAGCTCCTTTGTTGCTCTGTGGACGATTAGCTGACGACATAGTTCCCTCCTCTCGTGCCCCAGGCCGCGCACGAAACAAAGCAGCTGCGTGTTGCACTACAGATCGTGTTCCTTGGTTTGGGCCCTGCCTGAACGCTGATCGAAAAGCCAACACAGCAGCGTTCAGCTTGCCCTCGAGCTCGTTGAGGAAGGCCCCCCCGGTCGCATCCTGGCCACCAACCCCGCGCCACGACGAGACGAGGACTGTGCAACACGGAACGCGCAGCGCTTCTCGTATCTCAGATAGGACCCCTGTGCAACTATAACAGGACGCGCAGCACGAGCCTAGCAGCGCGGTGACACCTCTTGCCTCTTCCCCCTCGTACCAATTTGCCGCCGTCGTTCGGACCGGATCACCATTTTCTATTCTGCCCCCTTCCTGATTGTCCTACTACTACCCGCTACTCGGAAAGCGGTCTTCAGCGGAGTCCTTTTCTTATCCCCCTGCTTATCTCCTATCGAACCATCACTCCCCCACCGACGCATACACCCGCAACTAGGATGTCGTCGAATATGCTGAAGGGGATTTGGCCATCCGGAACTCAGGCTCCTTCTGACCAGGTGAGTTTTGCGAAACCAGGGATGGAGGGATGGGTGCGACGGGCTTTTGCGAGCAGCGCGCGTTGCGATGGGCTGCTCGCTAAGTGTGTGCTTGTTTGCTGGACCCTGGCCCTGAACGAGCTCAGGGCGCACATTGTCGGGCTCTGCTCGCCTCTGTTACCGATCTCGCGATAAGAGACAGACATACTGACGAAGTTCTGCTTTCCTTCTTTCCCTGTTGCACACGCGTCCAATTCACTCCCCGCCGCGCTGCCTTCCTCTCTCCTCTGAATCCTGTCGTCGGCCCGCCTTCTCATCCCCTCCCGACTCCTGGTTTCTCAATTCTGGCTGAACTGAATCCATCCTTGGCTTGGCCCACTCCTTCTCAACATCGCTCTCTGGAACCCCCTCATCTCTTCCCTCTCTCCACCATCCATAAAATCTCCTCGCATCTCTCCGACATGGCTCCCTGGTCATCCTCTCATCACCCACTCTCATCGACTGTCCAATCTCTCCTTATGTTTCCCTTTTCGAAATCCCTTTCCTCCGTCCGTCCCACCTCGGCATCATCTTCCTCTTCCTCCTCCTCGTCTTCTGCGTCCACCTTGCTGGGATCACCTCGCACTCCTACTCGACAGCTCACCCCGCGTCCATCCTCAACTGCGGCCAGGCCAGCAGAAGAGCCCAATCCATTCGACTCCCTCGCCGCGCCTGCGCCTACCCATAGCCCTGCTCGCACACACAGCAGAGGGAACAGCGCGAACAGCGGCGGAACCGCCTTTGCCAGCGGTGCCATCACACCCTCTGGCCTCTTGACTCCTGGCGGTCTGACTTCTCATGTGGGAGTACCAACTACATCTCTCTCTTTGACAGGTGCGCTCCTCTGAAGTGAATACATGCTACATTAATACGCGCTGTGCTAATCTTTCTCTCCTTCGTGCACAATTTCCAACCAGACCCGGACTTCACAATGCGCCTTCCCAGCGCCAAGGCCACAACAGCCTCCCCTGCCGGAAACACCAACAATGGTGCAACTCGTAACACTCACGGAGTAAGGGGACACCTCACCGTGAAGCTTATCTCTGCTCGCAACCTCCGCATCGCATCTCCATCAGCCAGTCCGTACGCCGTCGTATCCTTCGACAAGAACGAATTCGTTTCCAGAGAAGCAACTGACGACGACACGGATGTTGTCAAGGGTGACGCCGTACCTCTCTCCGATCAAACACGGGCACGCACACAAACAGTCAGTCATGTGGCCCCATTAGATCCGCAAGGAGGTGCGCTCGGCGTCGGAGCTTTGCCCGGTGCTGGTGCAGGGCCAGGTGGCGGAGGAGAACTTGGGAACGGAAGCGCGTCGTCAGTTGAGGACAGCCTAAACAAGCTCCGAAACCCAGTTTGGCAGCACGAGGTCACTTTCGACGTGACCCAAGAGCGATGCCCGATCTTCATTAACGTGTACGACCGCAATGCCGATGGGGAGAGCGAAGAGGGCTTCTTGGGCTGGCGGGAGATCAGGCCGCGGCTGGTGAACCACATGGCCTCGGACGAGTGGTACCAGCTCACACTCAATCAAGTCGTCGATCAGAGAAAGGATGGCGAGGACGACGTGCTCGCTGCCGTTCCCTCAGGCGAGATACGGATTCAGCTCTCATACGAACGCCTAGCAGCGAAGAAACTCACTCCGAGCGACTTTGAATACCTCAAGTTAATTGGGCGGGGCACTTTTGGACGCGTCTTCCAGGTCCGCAAGAAGGACACAAAAAGAATCTACGCGATGAAGGTGCTCTCGAAGCGCGAGATCGCGGCGAAGCAAGAGGTGACCCACACGATGGGCGAACGCAAAATTCTCGAGAAGTCTCTCGATTGCCCTTTCCTCGTCGGACTCAAGTTCAGCTTCCAGTCCTCAAAGGAGCTCTTCTTCGTGACGGACTACAAGTCGGGTGGCGAGCTCTTCTGGCATCTCCAGCGCGAAGGTCGATTCTTGGAGGACCGGGCACGATTCTATGTTGCTGAGCTCGTGCTTGCGCTCGAGCACTTGCACAAGTATGACATTGTCTACCGCGATCTCAAGCCGGAGAACATTTTGCTGGACGCGACGGGGCATGTTGCGCTCTGCGACTTTGGCCTGAGTAAGCCGGATTTGGGGGCGGGGCAGTTGACGAACACTTTCTGCGGGACGACGGAGTATCTCGCTCCTGAGGTTTTGTTGGACGAAAGCGGATACTCCAAATTGGTGGACTTTTGGTCTTTGGGCGTGTGAGTACCCGGTGTGGCAAGAGTTTGAGCTGACTGAAGACGATGCTGAACATTCTGTCCCTCATCAGACTATTGTTTGAGATGTGCTGCGGTTGGTCACCGTTCTACGCGGAGGACACACAACAAATGTACCGAAACATTTGTTTCGGCAAGATCAAGTTCCCTCGCGGCGCCATCGGCGACAACGGCAAGCAATTCGTGAAAGGAGTGAGTTCTATGCCGCGGCGCGTTTTGGTAACTTTCAATATGCTGACACCAGTCTCCTATCACCAGTTGCTCAACCGAAACCCGAAGCACCGATTGGGTGCTCAGCGGGACGCACAGGACTTGAAGGAACACCCTTTCTTCAAGGAGATCGACTGGGAGGCCCTCGCGCTGAAGCGTGTCCCACCGCCATTCAAGCCCCTGGTCGAATCCGACGAGAGCACAGCCAACTTCGACCCCGAATTCACTGAGACCAACTTGTCTGAGGTTGCTGTCATACCCGATTTCGACGGGATTGAAGGTGCGGACGACGAAGGGCTGAACGACAGTGGATTTGGAGGAAACGGACGACGATCCTTTGGAGGAGGAAGTCATGCAGGCGCCATGGCAATTCAGAGACGACGCGAAAAGGGCAGTGACGAGGACGAAGACTCACCTTTGACGCGTTCCGTCCAGGAGAAGTTCCGAGGATTCAGCTACAGTGGGACATACGAAGGGTCGACTGCGGGCAGCTTTGGTGGACGACGAGGTTCGGCGGGCTTGGCAGGTGGTGGCGTTGGGTTTGCCTTCCAAATGAGCAAGATGGACGTGAACGGTGGCGAAGAGGTGGAGATGGATGATTGAGGACCTCGCTTCTTTCCGTGAACGACTTCGTTACGAGCCCCTCCCAGAATTACTGCGCCTGCGAGACCTCAACGCTTTACATCGAATCGACCGGGCTCGCTGTAGACCCTCGACCGCCATCACGCCAATGAGGCACATTTTAACACCTCAAGAATTTCCTTCTTCGATACGTTCGCTCCTCGTTTCTCTTTTTCAGGACCATCTATTTCCTATCCTCCCTTCCTCGGCTGCTCCCTTCCATCCTAGGTCTACGTTCTCATCCTCTCACCTACTCGCCTTTTGCGCTTTCACTTGTCGAAGGCCTTAATCACTCAGAGTTTTTCGCATCCCCTTTCGGCCCCCTTCTGAGGTAGTACTTACACCGAGAAACACCATTACCAACTTTACGCACACAGCTCTGGACGTCCCCCTTCTAGCCTCTTCTTTGTTCTTCTTCTCCCTCCCTCTCTCTCTCTCCCATCTGACGATGTACCTCTTTCTCTCGTGTCATTCTTCTATCCAAACAAACATCTGGTTGCCCCTCTGATCTTCCTGATGAACGTTCGACGTCTAACGCTGCACTTCCACACTGTGAGAACGTTTCTGTATGACCGCAAACATCGTCCCCAGCCTCGATGGGTTCCAATGAGGTCGAGGCGAACGTATGTATGCCACCGAGGAACGACACTAGCTTACTTCCTCTGCTGCTACAACGCTCTTCCCTCTCTTGGACAACGCTATTTTTACTTTCTGCGTCGTGTTGATCGTTCGTTGCATCGTTTTTATGTGCTATTGTTCGATAGTCCTTCCCAGTCATGCAAACTTTGCGGTAATAGGTTCAAGAAGTGGAACTGGGCGGTTCTCATTGCGAAAGGAATTCAAAGAGAAGCAGCAACGATCATGGTATGGAGAGAGGGAGGCTGAAGCGTGCGAGACAGTGCAGGTGAGGGACGAGAAGGTAACATTGTCGAAGTTGTGTAGTGTCTTGAGAATGGACGCGAAGGATCTCCAGAAGTGGCCGTGATATGAATAAGTCGATAATCGAAGATGAAGAAAAAAGGTCCGTTTCGAAGTGTATCTCTGTGACGTGTTGCGATAAGCCAGGGTGTTGAGGCGGGAGATGGCGGGAGACGAAGGAGAAAGATGGGTCCTTAGGCCCAAGCATTATTGTTCTTGTAATAGGTTGAAGAAGATCCTTACGGAGGTGACGCTGTAGATTAGAGAGCAGCCGGAAATGTGAAAGGTCGAAACCAGGTGATCAAGGGCGAGAACGTTTCCAGTCATGGCCGTTGGCCTCGAGGACTGCCGCTGGACCGTTCTCCGCATCCCAGCTTCGTTTGATCGGACCACCTCGCGAAAGACTGCTCAATCCTCGCGGCCGAGTCAGAGCTGCACCGAGAGCAGAAAGTCCAGAACCGGAGAGAGAAGAAGTCATCGTCGTCGGCTTCAACACCGGAGATCCTGTCCCAGAATCTGGTTCCGATTTGAGCATGAATCCACAACCAGGTGATCCGGGCTTGCTAAGCTGTCCTTGACCGAAGTGAAGGGTGTTGGCACCGTCTCTACGTTCGCCGAGAGGCATCCTCGCCCGAATAGGCGAAAGCTCGACGCCGCCTGCTGCGGGCCAATCAAGCATGGCCGATGAGAGGGCGCCCCAAGACTTGGACGTAGATGACGGAGCGTTGCCACCCAGATGCGCCGTTGAGACGATACCACTTGGTGACTCGCTCACATTGAACCGCAGCCCAGCGCTTGGGGTACCGCCGAGGTTGCGTAGCACACTCGAAAGTCCTCGAGGTCGGGTGAATCGGTCTGGAGTCGCGAGAGTAGCCGTGCTAGGCCTGCTCTGCGCGGCCGTCGAAGAACCCGCCATCCCATTTCCGCTCACGCCGAAGGGAATACTGTTGCCCAGAACGGCGCTCGTCATCGTACTCAGCTCGCGCTGACGCGCACTCCGACTTCGTGGGGTTCCCAACATGGTCGGTAAAGCATCGCCCTTTCCAAAAGCACCGGCGAAAAGGCGCATCGGTGTATCCGCTTCCACCCCGAATTCAATGCCTTCGTCCGACTTGCGAGTGGAAGAGCTACCTAGCATCATCGGGTCTTCACCCCAACCCAAGCTGCGCTCGTTGAGACCCGGGAGCGGAGGCAATTGTCTGCCCATTGCGAAGGAGGGAGATGGAATGAGAGTAGTCATACCAGCACCACCGGACGATGCAACTGCCCCGCGGCTGTAGAGCATTGGCCGTGGAGACTCTGGAAGAGTCGTTGCGGGTCGCTTTGAAGGGCTGGCTCGAACCGAGCGGGAGGGCGAGACCTTGTGTTTGTCCAGCGAGAAAGGATTGCTCTGTCCACTCTGGAGCATCGTTGCACTCGTTGTCTCGACTCCTGGCGGCCTCTTCCCCAATGCGATAGCTGCTCCCAAGGAAGTGGGCGAAGCCGAGCTGGACGAACAGACTCCATCCGAGCTCGACGTGAAGACAGACTGTCGCAGTGCCATTACAGTGCCTTGAACGCCGTTCGCGAGTTCCTTGCAAGGACCGCGGTTGACATTTCCGGTGGTGACCGGGCTGGAGCTGATGCTCGACGAGGACATCATAGGAGGCACACCAGAATTGGGCACTTGTAAGGCTGCACGCTTTCCAGCTGGCGTTGGACTATGATCCACGCCACCGACGTGATGATACGGCGAAGTTCGATTGCGAGTGAACGTGTGTCCTTGGGAGGTTCCGCCGAATCCTTGATGTCTGTCTTGACTTTGAGCGACCGTGGTACTGGGAAACTGCAGTGAAGCATCAGTCTGACTTCCGGCCTGCAGACTCTTCATCGGATGCAACCCCTCCGGTTCCGTGCTGGCCTCAGATGGACTAGCAGCGAGCGGTCGCGAAGGGACGGCAGGGACAATGAAAGGGTCCCAAGAGCTGTTCGAAGCACTGTTGCTACCTCGCGATTGCTGCTGCTTCTGCTGCTGCTGCGAGGCAGTGCGCTTCAGAGCTTCTGCGCCCGCACCGCTACTTTCGCCATAGGCGGGTAGTGATACGGTGCGTGCCATTACAGGCGCACGATCCGTCAAGCTCATTCCCGAGTGCTTGCGTTGTTTGGAAGCACTCTTGCCAGGCTCGGAGCCATCATTTGTCCGTTTCCGCTGTCGTTGTTCCGCTCTTTGAGCCTGGATGGCAGCCAGAGCAGCAGCACGAAGCGAGGGAGGTTGCTGATCGAGCCACGAAGGTAGAGCAAACGGTGAGTCGGGCGAAATTCCGCTGGCCTCTGCCAGACTTGGCCGACCGGGAGTCAGAGATTTTTGCTCTGCGCCAGACTGGGTCGCCGTATTGCTGGTACTCGCTTCCGGTGGCCCAGCGCCGTCATCATCATCGTAGTCGTCATTATCCTCGCCGTCGGGGTCCTCTCCATCGCTGTCTCCGTTGTCATCGCCTTCACCGCCCATCATCTCGCCCCCGGACGAGTTCCATCGACCAGGTGTAGCAAAGTCCAGCACTTGAGCTTTAGCATGCTCGTACCAAGCCCGCATCTGCTCGATGACCGAGTCTGACATATTGCTCTTCTCGGCCTCGGCGACCGCAGCAGCTGCAGCAGCCGCTGCCGCTTTGGCTTCCGCCTCGAGATGCTTTTGCCTCCTCCGCTTCTGTGCCCAACGCCTCTTGCTCTCCAACATGCGTTGCCGTCGCTCTTCTGCATTCTTCGGTCGGTTGGCATCTCCATCCCACCTGGTACGTCTAGGTTGTGCCGAAAGAGGGATGGCGTGCTTGTCTTGCAGGTGTCTTCTCCAGATGGATCGAGCATGCTTGCCTTCGTACGATTTGTCGCAGAATGGGCAGGGAAAGATCGACGGATCGGCTTCGGCAGCTCGAGTGATGGCGAGCAGTGAGTCTATGGAGTAGTTTGAACCGTGGTTGGGTAGCAAGTTCGGCCGACGCACAGAGCGTTTGTTTGTTGTCTCCGATGCGTTCGCGCGGTGGCCATGTAAAGCAGTCGGAACCATTGTTGCCTCGGTCTGGTAGGTCTCCGACTTACTTGCCTGACCGTTTCGAGCTCCAAAGCCGAGAGGACCTGGTTGACTCATCGCGAAGCCATCACTTCCTATTAAAGGACTATACGGTCCAGTAGCAGAATTCTCGTAGAGGTCCCTCGCCGTCGATATACGGCTTGGCATGCTTTGGCCCATCGAAGACGGCAGGACCATCCCATAACTCCGATCAGGGGAGAATTTGTGATGCCCGCTCGTATCGCAGAGTGTGGTATTCGCGGAGGGTAAAGATGTCATGGTCGTCCCAGCTCCCGAAGACATGCTGCTGTCGTACGAGCTGTTCGAAGTATCGTAGCTCATGTCCCCCATCGCTCCGGCCGCTGCTGCTGCGGCTGCCGCCGTCGCCGCCAGCGCTGAGGTATCCGAGCTATGCATGTGCTCAGACATGGGACGGATGGCGGCGCCACCGCCTCCTGCATAGTAGCCCGTTGAAGATGACGACGGACGGCTGTAGCTGTCGAAGACCCTCCCAGCTGGACCAGCGAAGGTAGCAGCTGTATCGACAGAAAGAGCTGGCGAATGAAAGTCCATGCCGTGTTGCTGATGACCATACAGCGCTGGTAGACTCGATGATCGGACCATCATGAGGCTTCCCGAATCCTGAGAAGGCATCATTCGCCCGACAGGTTGAGTTGGGCCGCCAAGGCTACCATCGCCCCCGTCAGCACCGAAGTGACCATGTTGAGAAAACGTCGGAGTGAGAACCTGTTGTCGCAGTGAGACCGGCGGTTGCCGAGAGCTGGATTGCTGAGTTTGGTTGAAGTAAGGGTCTTCTCCTGCTCGAAGCTGTGGAAAAGATCTTTGATGTTGGAGAGCATGCTGCGCGGCGTCTGCATTCCGAGGGTGTTGAAAGGTCGAGCTCCCTTCGCCACTCGACGCAGCATAGCCTGCATGAGCATGTGAAGATGCTCTAGGCTCAAGCCTGTGATCCATGCCGGGCCCTCCTACACCCCCACTACCGTCAGACTGCCAGTATTGTGGCTGCTGTTGGAGCTGTTGGTGTGGATACAGACCTGATGCAGGCTGATGTATACCGTAGTTGCCTCGCTGCAAAACATTTCCCGTCACTCGATCAAAATTGTACCCCGATGTGCTTCCTGTCGAATCGTATGGCGGTAAGCTGGGTCCACCGCGGGACAACGATTGGTACTCGAGCTGCTGAGTTTCGTCGTGGCGACCATGAGCGTACTCCATGATGCTATGGCGGAGCAAGCAGGATTAGCATGGAGGTTTGTGATGGGTGAATGCCTGTGGACTTACCAAGTGAGCAGAGGGTGAAGTTCTTCAAGTCCGTACGATTGGCGACCGGTCCTCCCTCAAAAGCGCTGACGGAGCACGGAAAGGCCGTAGCTAGATGTTGGGGAGGAGAAAAAGGAAACGGTCGGAAAGGGAGACGCGGTCCTTTTTGATCTGAAGCTGAGGTGGGCAAAAAGCAGGATGCGGTCGAAACTGTCAGTATAAGAGATGTCAGAAGGCACGCTGCAATGAAGAACGTAGATGTGCCTTCCGTCGGAGAATGGAGTTATGCGCAACCAAACATACCTTTGCTATGTTTACCCGACCACGCGCTGCAAGTCTTGTGGTGTTCCCGTGCCTAAGTGCTTGCCAAAGCGGTGTGCCAGGAAAGTACTGTCGAGACGAACTTTACCTTGGCAAGTGATGAGAATTGTGCTGGTGGGAGAACTGCGATGAAAGGGAAATCAAAATCTTGCGCGTTGACGAGGAGGAGGATTGGAAGGGTAGGCTTTGATGTTTCAAGACGGGCAAGATTTGGACCCAGGGAGGCGGATACGACTTATGCCACTAAGCTCTGAAGGAGAGGGGGGGGGGGGGGGGGG
>RDSH01000051.1:44917-116384 GCA_009428295.1 Tilletia walkeri
TGCAAGTCGTTGATGCGCTGTTGGATTCGCAGTAGCGTACCGTGTTGGGAATGGGAATGCGAGCGCGTGGGCCGATAAACTCGCTCAGGCGTTCGGGGTGCTGCGCGGCGTGTGAGAAGTAGGACCCTTGCTCGACGTCTGTAGTCGAGAGGTTGATGTACCTGCAGGCGCGTGGAAGAAGAGATGATGTTTGCGGTGGTGTGAAAAGTCGACGTTCGTTACGATACCGACAGAGTCGAACCTAGGATTGGAGCGAACAAGGGGTTCCTCGTTTGCCAGCCTTCGCTTTGAAGCTTGAAGCTTGAAGAGAAAGGCAGTGCCGGAAGGGAAAGGTAGATCCGTCTTGCTGTACCCGGCGCGCGTTCGTCGAAAGTTGATGGTACCCGCTGTTCGGTCCTTCTCTACACTGGAGACCCTGCGTCGGATGCAACCAGGAATGCACAGGCGGGCAGGCCAACTTGCTGTTCTCTTGTTGTCCTGCACGTTCGCTTGCAGGCAAAAACGAAGGGATGTTGGTCGTCGTCTGGACGATCAGATGCAGGATGTGAGGGGTATTCCGCGAGTCAATCTAGACGCTTCCTGTAGTCTGAGAAAGCTTGGAAAGTGCGAGTGAGGAAGTGAGACCTTAGGCAATGATCGACATAGCGTTCAAGGGGCTATCGCAACCTACCTGCGAGAGGGACCAGAAAAGCTTGAAATCCAAGAGTCCCAGGCTCAGGCCTCACTCCTCAGGCGCAATCTTGCGAACGATGTCTGTGCTTTGTGGTCCGCTGTAAGAGTGCTGATGGGAAAGGTACTCCTGTTTTTTGCTCCGCTCCCGACTCTCGCGTTCGTAGCCGGGCCCCGACGAAAACAAAAGGCAAGAATGAGCTGTTAGACGCCGCGAAGGAGGGAAAGAAAAGGAAGGGCACTATGCTGCGAAGTCGGAAAGAACGGTAGCAGAGCAGGGAGTGAGGGAAGAGTGAGTGTGAAAGAGCCGACACCTGCGATATGCGACGCCCTGGGCTAAGACCGATGGCAGATAGCATCGATCCTAGCTGTTGTTAGTCGATGGAAGAAGGGGAAAAACGATCAGCGTTAATGCTGTCAAGGATAGCGAACGGCCGATACGCAACCACTCATTCCAGAGACTTGCCCCCGCTGTCTACTGCTTCCCTTGACGAACCGTAAGCGCAAGTCTCGGCCCCCTCGGTGCTATGAAGAAGGTCGGGCGTCAGTATGAGAGCGGTGTGCTACTGCAAGCAATCGACCGGCCGTCAGTAGTGTGGCGAGAACGGAGTGTTTCTGGGAAGATGCTGCGAAGGTGTACGCAGTAGTAGTACTGCGACAGCGAACGGACAGGAAAGGGACAAGGTGTCAGACTTGCAGGCATCAACAACAGAAACAACAACGGCAGCGGCCTCAAACTCAGTTTCGACCCGTCTTGCGCTGAAGTGCCTTGCCGGGTCGTTGTGTGGACAGACAGCGGAGCTCACCTATATTAACTAACGGTTTTGAGGCATCGGTAGGGCCCTCGTGGCGAGTCCATCATCGAATCATAGGCAAGAAAAACGAGGGCCCCTGTTGCTCGCAGCCAGCATCGATTCCTCGCGTCGCATCGATAGGCGAGGCGAAGCAGGGCGAAGGGACTCTGACCCGAGAGAGGTTAAAGGAGGTTGGACAGAAATCCCACATGGTCGCCAGGAGAACCAAGGTCGGTTAAGCCACCGAAAGGTTTCCAAACAAAGGGACGGCGGCTCCACCTCCCTTCACTTCCCACAGAAAACGGACGACCTCCGCGAGAGAAAGCTTGAGAGCACGTTACGGTTCCCAGATCCGACCTCCGAGTGAGTGAGGACGGCCTGCGCGTGGCCTTTGGGTGAACGAAGCGACAAGATTCTGGAAGCTTTTCTCCTCGCTGCCTCTCTCCTGGCTTCTGTTCCTTCTTCTTTCCACAACCTCCTCGCTGCAGAGCGGCGCACCATCCACGAGATCGAGGGAAGACGCAAGGCGATGGCTCGCTTCCTCTCACCCGAACGAAGGTGATCTCAAAAGTCGAATACTCCAAGTCCTAAATAATGAGCCTGAACCTTCCTCAGTGTGGCTGCATGCTGCCTTTGCATGCCGAGGGAGGAAGTCGTACCTAGCGCCTGATGTACCGACAATTGGACCGAGTCCCTTGCTGAACTTCTCACTACATACTACTCCCGCAAAGCAAAAAGAAAAGCTTGAGCTTCGCATCCTCTCTTGCCCGTGCGTGCCGACCTTCCCGCTTCCCGCTCCCCTGGCCAAGGCACGTCCGAATCACCACCCTCATCAACAATCCAACAAGACGCTGTGTGAGAAGATACTGTACTACTGCAGCTGTGAATGCCAGGTTCGAGAGATAAGGAGATGGGAACTGAACAAACAAAACGAAGAAAGGGAAACAGAAATCGAGGGAAGGGAAGTCGTGCGGCGGGCGCCCAGGTTGGACTGTCACCGAGGAGGAAAGTCTCTATACCTCGTGTTAGACCTCTCCATCACTTGCCCTTCGCCTTGGCACCACCACCCCGCCCTCCCGTCGCACCAGCCGCTGCCGCTGCAGTAGCACCTCCCTTCTTCGTAGGCTGCTTGATCACCTTAGGCGCCGCAGCCGCAGCTTTAGTCGAAGCCGTAACCGTCTTCGCCTTCTTCGCCTGAGCAGCATCAGCCCCAGCTCCGGCTCCGGCAGCCTTCTTCGCACCTTTACCGGCGCTAGGCGTAGTTTTCGACGTCTCACCCTCGCCCTCTCGCTCTTTGCGCTTTCCCTTGCCGTTCCCAGTCGCATTATTCCCTGCGGCGGACTTGACAGACTGCTTCGCAGCGGACACATCCGCTGCCAACGCACTCTCGACAGCCTTAGCAGTCTTCCCCACCTTCGCCCTCTCCTTCTCCTTCTCCGCCTTCCGCAGCGCAGCATCAACCTCAACCTTCCTCTTCTCCAACCGCTCCGTCTCTTCAGCCTTCTTGCCGTGGGTGTAGCTCATCTTGTCGTACAGCTTGCGCTTCTTGTTTGACAGCAGAGCGCGGGCCATCGAGCGTGCCTCGGCGTCTTCGTCCGCTGCTGCGGCTGCCTTCTTCTTGTTGGCAGAAACTGAGACAGGGCCGGCTGCTTTGCGTGCCTTCTTCTCGGAAGTCTTGAGGGCTGCCGCGTGCTTGGTCCGCAAGAGAGAAACCTCATCTTCGCCACCATTGACCTCAGCCTCGAGCTCAGCCGCGTCCAGCAGAGCTTCATCCTTAGGATTGGCCAGCAGGGCATCAAGTGCCGGCCGAGCCTTTCCATCCTCTTCCTCATCCTCGTCTTCAACATCCTCCTCCTCTTCATCCTCACTCTCATCATCGTCAATAAGCTCTTCCTCACCCTCCTCCAACTCAACACCATCCTCCCTCGCAAGCTCCTTCTTCGCCTCCTCAGGAACGTAGCCACCCCGTCTCCCGACCTCGCGCTCATCAACGAACGGACTCAAATGAGCAGGCAGCGTCTTCCCCGGTGCATACTCCCCCTCATCCAGAATCCTACCCCGATTAATACAGTCCACAACCCACTGTGGCTGAACATACTTCCTCCCCTCCACCTGGACCTTGCCAAGGTTGGTAGATTCGAGAGGACGGTCAATGATGACGTGTGTGATACGTTCGTCGGTGTGGTTGAAGGCGGCTCCTGCGCCGGAGGAGGTGGTGTCCCATCCGATAGCATTGGCCTTGGCACCGAAGGATCGGAGGATGAACTCGATCATGGAGCGAGGTACCTCGCGCGAGAGGAAGAAGCGGAAGGGAGAGAAGAGATGGGAGAGATCGTCATTTTGGGTTTTGGGAGTCTCAGTTGCGACACCGGCTGCGACGTCCTTGGAAGAGGGTTGGGCAACGAAGTCGTCGCCAGCGGTCGCATCTGCGTCCGTGGTAGCGGTGACAGATGCATCACGCGCAGTGGCGGTGACACTCTCAAACTCCTTCTCCTCTTCGCCAATCTTGTCACCTTCGTTACGTGTGATGGCGCGAATCTGCTTCTTGACATCCTTTGTGGTGATCTTCTTGCCTGTTGCATCCTCCTGTACAGGGGCGACTGCCTCGACACCCTGTCCACTAAGTTCGGCATTGTTCTCGCCTGTGAGAGACTTCTTTGAGGACTCGGTGAGGATGAGTGCCGAGAGACCGGCGGCAGCCTGGTCCTTGCTCTCGTCAAGCTTGGGCGGGTAGACGAGTCCTTCGTCCGAGTACAGCTTGAAGAGGACAAAGCCGAGGAGAGTCTGGTAGAGTTCGAGGAAGGTCATCATGATTCGGAAGTCGACATCGGCGGGAACATGTTGGGTGAACATGTAAGGTACGAGCCATGTGATGGTCTGACCCTGTACGGACGCCTGGAAGTAGACACCCTTGATGGAGAGGAATACTTTTCGGAGAGAGTTGGAGCGCATGACGTAGGACTGCCACTGTGCGCAGAGACGAGAGCAGTTCTCGACCACGTCGGCTGAGATCTTGTCGTTCGCTGGCAAGTTGGCGAAGAGGGTGAGAAGAGAGATGGCATCGTCGAGGTCGCGGAGACTGTCGGTGAAGGTTGGGTAGCGCTCCTTGATGATGTGGTCAATCCTGTAGACAGGCTTGTGGTCGTTCAAGTTCTTGGCAAGAGCCCATTCGCCCCTCCCAATAGCGCGAGAGAGCTTCTTAGCGAATGCCTTGTGCTCTCTGAGACCGCGGAGGACGGGTTCGTGCTGGAGGTATGCAATGTCCTTAGAATAGTAGAAGGACGCGGGAGCTGAGCTTCCCTTGTTTGCGCGCTTGATGTGACGCGGTTGGCGGGGGAAGATGCCTTTGAGAATGCAGAGCCTGCGGAAGTCTGAGAGCGAGATTTGGAGCTTCTTGAGTGCCTGATTGCGGGAGATGTAGTTTTTGGCGGCACCTGCCTTGCCACGCTGTTGATTCCAGAGAGAGACATTAAGTCAGCAGGGGCGGTCGGAATGCAGCAGCAACATCAGCAGTTGGACAACTCACCTTGTGGATTCTCGCCATGACTGCTGCAGACCTTTTGGAATGTTGTGTGGATGAGCGGAAATCCTCAGCCAGAAGAAGAGGCGAAGGAAGTTCAGAAAATTTTTGGGGAGTGGCAGCAAATCTGCTCGGAGCCTTTGTCTGTGCCCGATCTGGGTGATCATGATCATCGTCCAGCCCAAGTCACGTGGCTGTCACGCTCGGCCGAGTCTCGCGTGGAGGACGGTTGTCGAGTCGACTCGAGAGAGAATACTGAGATTTAATCTGTTCCTTTGGCCTTTGGCGTTGTCTTGGCGCTGAGTATTGGCTTGGCCCCTGTGCTGTGGCTGGCGCGCTCCTCTGTCCACCACTCGCGTTTCTTCGTCAACGAACAGCTTCTCTGGAAGAGTGGAGCTGACTTTTCCTGTTTGGTCTGAGTGCATGCTTCAACGACGACAGCACTCCCAGCATCGGAGCCACGATCTTCGGCGAGCGAGCGAGAAAGAGAAGTGCTGGATGATCGTCCGCCGGTACCGAGTTCGAGAGCGAGGCGGTGGGTGGGTCGTGCCTTTGCCGCCTGCGACTCCGGTGTGTTGTTGTGGTGGGTCTCGTCTCTCGAATGGCGCAAGTTGTAATCCGAACTGCTGCATGTCCGTGTTTGCCAAGGCCCATGTCGCAGCCAGCATTACACTTCACACTCACATCCCCCAGTAGCATACCACCCACTGCAAGTCAGAGGACACAGTGGCACATCGCAGCGAGACGTCAGGCGGAGGAAATTTCAGATTTCACCGACAGCAAACATTTTTTTTTGTAATGGTCTACGCTTGAACATCACTGGTAACGGCCTTGGTATTGGTTTGCTCTCTGTCTGCTGTCTGTCTCTCTGTTGCTGACTTTCCTCTTCACCCTCATCATCCTGACGTCCACATCCCCTCTTCAAGTCCTTCCTTCCTTCCCTCAACCTTCCATCTCGGCATCCGTCCATCCCTCTCTGCTGTTTTCTTCCTCTCCCCTCTTCACCGCCTTTCCTCAGCAGATCTAGGTTCAACACAGCCTCTCTCCCTCTCTCTTCAAAAAGTCTATATTACCTTCTCTTTTCCCTTAGGTACGATCTGCTCTGTTTGCTTTAAAGACTGCAACGAAAACTGAACCCTTTCTCTCTCTCTCTCATCCCTCTCCCGCTCAAACAGGTTCTTACTTCCATACACATAATGCAGCTCATCACCGCCCTTATCACCTCCCTCGCCCTCTCCGCCACCGCCGTCTCTGCCCAGTCACAACTAGGCACCGGCGGAGCAAGCGCCCCTAAGTTCTCCTACGGCCGCGTAACAGGCACATACCCAGGTGTCCGTTCCACCGGCTCAAATGGCGAGACAAACCCCAACAGGCCCTCGCTCGGCACACCAGTCAACCAACTGTCCATGGCCCGTCTCGCATCGGTAAACTCCGTCGATGACTGGTGCACCTTCGGTCCCCCAGGGACAGACCAGCCCATCGGAAACATCGAGGCCGAGGCTGTGGCGTACTGCACAAAGCCAAGGAACAACGCCCGTGTCATCCCCGACGGCACCCTGACCGCCGTCCAGTTCATCCGTACCCCTCTCTACGTCCAGGTCTCCGCTCTCGGTGACTTCACCAAGATCGGTGTCATGCCTGGAGACGATGGCGGTGAGCTCGACCCTCACGGCGCAACAGGTCAAGGAAACCCTGTCGGCGGAAACGTGACCTCCAACGTCACCGGTACCGAGGTCTTCTACGAGGAGTGGATGAACTTCGTCTCCCACGACCAGGTCTGCATCCGTATTTGCACAGCCGCTGGCCAAGGTGTTTCCGCTGCTCAGCAGTGCGAGCACGAACTTGACATCATGGGATGCCAGTTCGTAATGGCCACGGGACGCATCGCAGACAATGTCTTCGAGTCGTGCGATGGCGATGCTGCCTACCCTCCCGGTCTCTACCCCCAGGGCGGATCCACCTCCACCTTCAAGCAGTTCTTCGTCGGCTCTTACGTCAACAACGGCGAGACTATCACATACACCAACGGAGCCGAGGACCAGGCCACCCCTACTGCCGCCTTCTCCATCCCTGTCTCAAGCAACTGCGCATCCGTCTCCACCATCGGAAACGCAATTGCCTCCATCGTCACCTCCGCAAGCACCTCCACCTCCACCACCACCGCAGCTCCCTCCGGATCTTCAAACAGCGGCATGACCTCCACCCGTGGTCAGAGCGGGTCAACACTCCCCCGTCAATCTACCACATCCTCCGCCCAACAGTCTGGCGCTGCTGCACCTGCCCACATCCGGGAAGTCGGCAGTGCGGCCTGGAAGGTCGGTGCTGTCATGGCCGGCGCTGCCGTCCTTGGTGTTGCCGTCCTCGCATAAATCTAGCGACCCCGAGCTACATGGATGGAGAGACGAAGGAGTGCGAAGGAAATTTTAACGAGACAGGAACGAGCATAATGGAAAACGCACAATATCGGTTCGGCTTTGGGGAGAACTCTCTCTCCCCCTTCAACTTGCCAGGAAACACACAATACAAGGAAACAAAGCACGAGGACCAGTAACCAAGGAAACTTTTCCCCCTTTCTCCCATTCCTCTTCGAGCTTCCATCTTTTCTTCAACACTACTTTCTCAGTGAAACGGACACTTTTCCGCGGCGGAACGCAATGATTTTCCCTGGCCACCCCCAACAATCAACAACCAACACATATCAAACACCCAAGACTCTGCCTATCACACCACCTCTCGTTTGTTTACCGCGGAACCACGTTCATTCTCTCTCCCATCTCTCTCTCTCCCTTTTTACACATATTTCTTCCCCGACCCTGGCAACTCTTCAAGTCAGACTTAGTCACTACCCCTTACTACTCTTAGCCACGGTGCACCCTCTACCCTTCCCACTTTTATATTTCCTCTCTTCAGCTTCATTCTCAAGCCACCGTCATCCAGAACCTCCTTTTTTACACACATCTTTTTTCTGTTACTTTTACTCTCTGCCCGCTCGCTGCGTCCCAGGACTTGCTCGGGCTTGGAAACAATGCAGCGTTCGCTGCCTTCGATCCTCTTGAGCTGTGGCCTGTGTGCTGTGAGAGAACGTTTATGTCCGTCGAGTTTTGTTGACTGGCCAGCAGAAACGTTCGGACTTTGTGGCGTGAGAAACAGGGGACAGGGGCAGTGATATATGTTAGGGACACCAGAAGAAAACAAGTTTGGCACATTTCAGCCGTCGCGGAGGAACTAGAATAGGGGTACAGCAAACAGGGCGGGGCGGGGCGGAAACGACGGAAACGGGGACGAATAACAAAGGCGAGGATTGGGGAAATTGAGAGCGGAGGCGAGATGGGAAACAGTTGTGGATGAGAAAGCCGAGGAAAAACGAGATCTGGTGGAGAGAATGGAGACGAGAGCCGGAAACCGAGAGTCGAAAGCTGAGAGAGGTGGGAATGGAGCGAGAGCGAGACGAGACAAGAGAACACAGGATGAGACAGAGAATCGAATCGGAAAGGGGTCGGGGCGAAGGCGAATGCAACGGAGCTGGAGTGATGCTTGGGATGCGCCGAGAAATATGTAGAGGTTGAAATGCATCCAGACGCTTTATGCTTTGTGTGCAGAACGTTCTTTGCGACGAGCGATGTAGGGTTTTTGAGTGAGCCCGTGGAGATGAGTAGTGTTGGAGAAGGAGGCTGTCGAGAGAGCACCTTGAGGATGCCTTGAGGTCGGAACTCAGTGAGGTCGAAACGGATCATGGAACGCCAGGTCCGTAGAAAGAAGAACCGGACGAACCATGATGTTCCATAAACCTCTCGGGCCCCGAAGTCGAGCGCATCCCAACAGCGGAGGTACCGGGCATTGCCGAGTTGTATAACGCAGTCCCAGGCATCTGATGCCCGTTTTGCTGAACCACAGTCTGGTAATACCATGCCGCCAAGTCCGCCGCCGCCATCGCAGGCACCTGCGGCATGGGCACATTCGTCGTCGACATCCCGGGATAGTAATTCTGCTGAGGCGCCCCAAATGGAATTATGCCAGCCTGTCCGTTCATGCTCAAGCTGAGATTGAGGTTCATCGTCGAGACAGGGAATGGCGTCTGGTGGAGCGTCATCATCGGGAGGTTGGTGATACTCGTCGGTGCTCCTCCATCGGTGTGTCGAGGTCGATTGCCCGGGCGGAACCTCTTGGGAGCAGACTCGAGCATACCGTCATCGCAAGCCGACCTGGACTTCATACCAGCCGGAGAAGAAACTTGACGGGTTGGCGACTCGCTGCCCACTATCGGAGAAGCTTCCGACGAGCAGGCGGAGCGAACGAGGGAAGAGTCTCCCATGCCTACCCCACTTGCGAAGTATGCGCAGGACGGCTGGCTGGATTGTGTGGTCGCACTGCTGTCGGTACTCTGGCTTGAGTGGCTGATATCAGTGATGCTGCTGAACGTAGATTGTCCCGAAGCGTTGCGAGGTGGGGCCGGCACACCGTTGTTGAGGCCGTGGAAGGGCATCGAAAGTGTCAGGCTCATCGATGCTGTTGGAAGTGAGCTGCCGATGGAGGAGTGGATGAAGCTTCCAGAACTTGAGTTCGATGAGAGGGATGATTGCCAGAAGTTGGTCGGGACGAGCGGTGTGTCCGAGGCTAGAGTGGATGGCAGTCGAGGACCGAGCTCCGAGCCAGGGAGGCGTGCCGACTTGCGAGGAACAAATGATGAGACTGACGAAGAGGGGAGCTCAACGATGGATGCGCTCGAGGTGCTAGCCTCAGGGAAGGCAAAGTGTGACGAAGTCTGTCGCTTCAACGCCCGACTGGGTAGAGCTCGAATCTTGCGCTCTGTCGACATGGATGAAGAAGACGCCTTAGAAAACGATACTGCTTCCGTCTGTCGGACAATCTTCGGCTTCTCCTCGACACCCTCGAGGACCTCGTCAAGCCAGTCACCGACTCGCTCTTTGGCGCCAGCCGAGATGAAGTCCATCATCTTCGAGTATGCACTTCGACATGCCTTTGCCCGAAGCGTTCCCGTTGGGTCGGCCAATGCTGGGTTCTGGCTGGAGAGTGGGATGGTGATGGGCTTGTTGGATCGTCGAGACTTTGAAGCTGGTGCCTTTTTCGTCTTGCTCCCTTTGTTTGCACGACATTTTTGCTGCTGCTGCTCTTCTTCGTCGTCGTCTTCATCGTCTTCTTCTTCGGAGACCATCGGGACCGTCCATGTTAGCATGAGTGCTGCGATGTCGTCCTTGACGCCAGGAGGTGGGGCTTGACCTTGTCGTCGCAGGGTGTTGACAAGACGTTCGAGCTTGGCTTTGTCTTTGCGGGCAAACGTCTTGTAGAAGGAGGTCCAGCCTGATCGTCGACGCATGTTGATGAACCAAAGCATGACCTGAACAAGAGCAAAGACGGCGACAGAAGAGGTCAGTACAATGAACATCCACCTTCCTGGGAGAGCAGCACTTACCTGCTTGTAGTCGATCGGTTTCTGGGCACGGCCGCCAACGCCTCCGCCGGGTAACGCGTTTGTCCGTGCGACGAGGGTATGTTTGGTCTTGGTGTCGGGAGAAGGGTCAACGATGTTGTCGGCAAACCATCGGCGGAGGACTTGAGCGTTGAGGGAGTCGGAAGGGGTGACATCGGCTGGGACGATTGGTTCCGAAACGGAGAGTGCGTTCTGTTGAAGTGCCGAGGACAGCTCTGAAGCTGTCCTGTCCGCAATCTGTCGAGAGAGGCGCTCGATGTCTAGGAAGAACGCCGCAGAATAACGGACGCACTGAAGGTTTGCCTGGATCTGGACAGAGTCGAGTCTTGGGACGCCCGTTTTAAACACGACCTCTCGTGCCTGTTCAATTCGTCTGTGGAAATCTTCGAAGCCTTTCCCGTCCGCAACAGCTCGAAGAAGGTGGACATCAGCTTGACGAAGAAACGAAACCGCGTCCATGGTCGCTGATATATAGCTGGTGCTGATCGAACTTGTATGGCGAGGGGGGGGGATAAGGTGGGCAGTTGGGGAGGATGTCGAATGTGAGGGTTGTGGGGATGAAAACGGGAGGCGTGGACGAGCAGTCTTTTAGACAGGCGAGGGAGAAGAGTGAGAGAGTGAGAGAAGGGAAGAAGAAGGGAGAGAGAGGTACTTATCTAATGGTTAATGAATCGATGGGCGGAGGAAACAAAGGAACAAGAACAAGGAGATGAGACAAGAATCGATCCTTTGTTCCGCTTCAGCACGTACATACGTATGCAGCGGTTGACGACCTTTCCTCGCACATCGCTTGTCCAACCATTGCTATATAAAGGACGTCCACAACCCTCTCATCCAGGACCCCGGACACTCCACCTCAACACTTTGGCACCATGAACTCCTTCGACTCGCACTTTTCCGAATGCTTGGAGGCGATCCATCACAACTGCGATGCCATCACCAAATCCTGGCTATCAACGTTCAAGGAGCCTCCGCCACTCGTGAAATACGAGTTTCAGTCTACAGAACTCGACATTAACGGCTATGGCGAAGTCAAGATCTCTCAGGCTTTGCAACGCTTCCGACTCTCGCAGTCCCTGACTGCAAAGCTCCTCCACATCTATCTCCGGGCTGTCGACAAATTTTCTTCCGAAACTGCGCGATTCATTCTGAAGACAAGAATTACTGCTGGCCCTTCCGTTTCACAGCATGAAGTTGTGGACACGTTGCAGATCTATATGCGACGGCAATGCGATTCTTTGCAGAACGTTTTGTTGGCAGCAGTTGAAGATGGCAAGAAGCGCCTCGAAATCGACGTCTCGGATTCAGCAGCAGACGACAACGACGACGAATCGGACGATGGTGATTCCGGCTCAGATGACGAGGCTGCCGACCCAAGCGGCTCCCGCAAGCAGCACCCTCCTCAGGCCCTGGCTATTCTGGAACGAGCATTCGAGCGCACCAACAATATCACCCACGCCGAGAAGAACCGCATCGCCAAAGCAATTGGCCTCACTCCTCGACAAGTCACCGTCTGGGTAAGTGTCATTTGTGCCGTCTAGGATTGACCAACTTCTGACATTTAGTTTTGCTTCTCCTTACATCTCAGTTTCAGAACCGTCGCAACCGTCGAAAGATATCCAAACCAGTAGCCACACCAGGCTCTCCACCTGGGTCCAGCAAGAAGCGCAAGCTCGCCTCTGTCAACGACGAGGAGATGGAAGACGTTGCTCGCACACCATCCACCCTTCCGGAGAAGCGCCAACGATGCGCCCGCTCAGCATCGGACGCATCTTGCATCTCTTCATCGAGTAGCAGCTGCTCGGTCGCCTCCTTCGAGTCCGAGTGGACGCCCCAGGGCGTCAAGTACGGTCGCACGGCAAAGCCTCGCAACGAGAGCGGCGACAGTAGCTTCACCAGCATTACTTCGATTTCCTCGAACTCCATGGACTCATCGGCCGACTCCTCTCAGGAGTGCAAGGTCGAAGAACCCGAATCGTACGAGTCTCTCAAGACTGAAGAGCCTCTCCGCGCAGAGCAGCCTGCGGTGCACGACTTCCTCTTCCACCCTGATGGATCTATTCAGCCCGACTGGGACGACCTCGAGCTCGACCTCGGACAGCTGGAGCAGAGCCTGGCCGAATCTCTCGCGATGGGGGCCTCTCTTGGCAGTAGCCCTTCTCCTGTCGATGGAACTGTTCAGCCTTTGACAGCTTCCGCTCTTCAACGGATGGAGGACCGCACACCTACCGCCAACACCACCTTTGCCGACCAACAAGGTCTGCCTGCTCATCCATCGATAGCCGCCTTTACCTCCATCTCTCAAGCCGAGAACTGGTCTTTCCTCGAGTCAGGAGTCCTTGACATGCCCGCGGCACAAGATCATTCTTCATACTCAAACGACGACTGGCAGCGCGCACTTGTCAACATCGATTGCGATGCTTCCGATTTCAGTGCCGCTCTCAGCTATATGGACGAAGTTCTGAGCAAGTCGGAGCCAGGACAAGGACATCACGAGAACGACTCCTCTCAATTCGAGGATTACCTCTCTCAGCTCGACAAGGACTCAGCTCTTTCCATGTCAAGTCGGAGCAGCACCGCTTGCACCGAGGACTCCAAACTTCATCTGGATTTCGACTTTGATTTCTCAAAGCTCGGGTTCTCGACCTCGCCTGTGGCCACTCCGAGCACATCGAGCGAGGCGACGACGTTCAGCACGGTCCCAGAGGCAGACGATAAGCTCTCCTGCTGACCTCATACACGATCAAGGCACTTTCGCTGTGCGCGGAGGTCTCGCCGTGCACACCGCTCGAGCGTGTCTAATGTCTCGGCGAACGTTCTTCTCGAGCTCTCTTTCCTCGATCCCCAGCTCATCACCTCTCCCAGCACCCTTGTCTTCTCTGGTTCTTGGCTTCGGATTCTCTCTGACTCTTGTTTCCCGTCTTCTTCGCTCTTCATAATTATTGGTCTCCTGATGTGGCTCTACACCTGTGCTTCCTCCCCTTATCTCTCTTCCCTTTTCGTCCGCATGTCGTTTCCGCCCGCACAGCCCCACAGCATGAAAGCGCAGTCCTCCCCAACAAGCATGTTTAGATACCTTTGTCACCTTTCTCCTTGCATGCGCCCTGGCTATCCGATGGGTCGCTGGCCGCCCCTATAATCTCAAGTGCCTTTGTTGTCCTCCATCAAAATTTGGCTGCGTTCGCGGATTTTAGTTTTCTTGTTCTCGTCGACCAATAACCACGGGCTGGTCGCTCGGACCTCCAGTTCACGGCTCAGATCGAGGCTATACAGGGCTGAGACAAAACGTTGCGGGGCTACGCTCTGACTTTGACGGGCTCTGGCCGCGCTCGTTGAGCTCGATAGGAGCCTTTGTTCGCGAATGCTCAGGCGCAATGCTGTTGATGAGGTCGTGACACACGCTCGGTTCGAACAAAGAAGATCGTGCCTGCATCCACCGTAAGCCGTCAGTCGAGTCTTGAATCGCAGCGGAACTTAGTTCAGTCGGTAGCTATTGCCCTCAACCTCACACTCCACCGATTGCTGTCGAGGTAAAGCTATGCTTTGCCCCCTTTCTGGTCGATACCGCTCCCAAAGTCGGTCGTGGTCAAGGCTGAATGCCTTCGAAGTTGTCCTGTCGACCCGACTGCACTAATTTGTGCGGATTTACGTAAGCAAGTGGCGCTGTTCGGCTGGATCGGACCGCGGGCCCGTCAGCGAAATTTCCAGGAAACCTTCGCGCTCGACCTAAACCCCCCCCCCCCCCCCCCGACCAGCTGTTCGTCCGGCCTGGACGACCATAGCGAAGCCATTCTACCTCGAAGGCAGACAGAGAAGCAGTTGCGAAGAGAAAGACACACGCGCACGTACGCAAGAAGCTTTCGACAAGATGGGTATCACCGAAAAGATCGCGGAGATCGAGGCCGAGATGGCCAAGACGCAGAAGAACAAGGCGACGTGAGTTTCTCTTCTCTGCTCTTGTTTTTCAGTGTCTGTGGCTCTTATGTTTACTTTCTTTACGATGCGCTTTGCAGGGAGTATCACTTGGGTCTGCTGCGCGCTAAGCTGGCGAAGCTGCGCATGCAGTTGCTCGAACCTGACAAGAAGGGCGGCAAGCCGGGTACCGGGTTCGATGTGGAACGTCAAGGTGATGCGCGAGTGGCCTTGATTGGCTTTCCAAGTGGTGCGCATCCTTTCCTTCTCTTTCAAAGCTTCAAAGCGGTCGTATGCTGATATGTTTCCTCCGCTCTCTTGATGTGCAGTGGGCAAGTCCACCTTGCTCGGCAAAGTCACAAACACCGTCTCCGAAGCAGCAGCATACGAGTTCACAACCCTCACTGCTATTCCGGGTGTGATCGAATACGAGGGTTCACGGATTCAGCTGCTGGATTTGCCTGGTATCATTGAGGGAGCCTCCCAGGGCAAAGGTCGAGGACGGCAGGTAGTCAGTGCGGCTAAGACGGCTGACTTGATCTTGGTGAGCATTCATCGCTGCGACTGCCCCACCCCTAGGATATGCGCTTAGACATTCATTCCATATTTTCTTCGTAGATGATGCTCGACGCAACCAAATCGGCACAACAACGGCCTCAGCTCGAGAAGGAGCTCGAGGAAGTGGGCATTCGGCTGAATCGGGCGAAGCCTGACGTTACAGTGAAGAGGAAGGCTGGTGGAGGTATCAACGTCAGTCGGGCTATGGGTGTAACCTTAACACACATCGATGAGAGGATGATCAAGAGCATCTTGCAGTCTTACAAAATTCACGTGAGTGTTCATTCTACAGAGTGTGCTCATCGGAGTGTGTTCGCTGACCTGTGCTTTTTCATTTTGGATAAAGAACGCGGATGTGCTGGTACGAGAGGACATCACGGTTGACGAGTTCATCGACGTCCTACTCGGTAAGTCAAGCTCAGTCCGTCGCTGAGGCAGCGCATGCCTAGTTCTGACGCAGTCTCCCTCAATCTTTCCAGGCAACCGAAAGTACACCCCTTGTCTATACGCATACAACAAGAGTGAGCCTTTCATCCTGTCTTGCTTCGTTCTCCAAATAAGTACTGAACCCCTATATCTTCATTGTGTTCAGTCGATAGCATCTCAATGGAGGAGATGGACAAGCTCGCCCACCAGCCTCACTCGGTCGTCATTTCCTGCGAGCTCGGCTTGAATCTTGACGGACTGATCGACCGCATCTGGGTATGTGTCCGTCTCCATATTTGCTTGAAGTCTGGCATGAGCTGACCGTAGGTTCCCCACCCAACGAGCAGGAACAACTCTCGCTGAACAGAGTGTACACCAAGAAGCGCGGACAACATCCTGACTTGTCAGAACCTCTTGTCGTAAGGAGGGGTGCGACAATCGAGCAAGTGTGTAATGCAGTACACAGACAGATTGTAGAGCGCTTCAAGTAGTGAGTCCCTTGATCCTACACGCGAGCTATCTCCCAGTCGACTGACTTGTGCATTCTTCGTACTTTGCTCTAGCGCTTTGGTGTACGGCCGATCCAGCAAGTGAGTCAACTCAACGCACTGACCTTGCAGAGCTCGAATTTCCTAACGCGTTTCTTTTCCGCTACAGGTTCACATCCGCGCAAAAGGTCGGCTTAAGCCATGTGGTGGCGAACGACGATGTTGTAACAATCATGACCTCCTGACGGGAGAACATCTCTTGCTGGGAATGGTATACAATTGCAAATGCAGATCTTTTATTAGAACTGTGTCAGGAATTGGAGTAGCTCTTGGAAAAGTGATGGTAGGGGCTCGTTGTGGGGAGAAGACGAAAGGGTAGTCGTGGACTATTGGTCCTTCTTCGAATCGTCCGCCGTCGTACTTGATGACGGTCCTGCTGCCGCGTCGGACGAGGCTGCGTTTGCGTCTGGCATTTGTTGGATTTGGCGGGACTCTGCCGGGATCTTCGCCAGCTCGCTCACGAACCTGAGGAGCAGAAAGGAGCGTCAGAGCCAGTGCCTGTTTACAGCTTGATTCAAAAGCGACTCACCAGTTGATGCTGGCCCATAACCCAACACTGACGAATAGCAGGAAGAGGACGTGGAGGTTGCCTGAAGTTAGGACGGCCATCCCGGATAAGGTGAGAATCAGGGCGAAGAAGCTGTAGTTCATCATGTGCACGGTGGACGGGGTAGCCCCCGGCTGCATGATGCCCTCAAGAACATTGTCGACGAACGATGGCATCCTTTGCTTTCGTTCCTTCCTTCTTCCTTGTCAATCCGTTTCGTTACGGCCGGACAACGTCGTGGTCGAGCTCCAAAAAAAAAGGAAGAACACCAACAAAGAGTCTGTGCGCGCGAGGAGCGGAGTGTTTTCCGCGTGCGTGCTTCTCGAGCGAACGGGCGTGGTTTTGCGCTTTAGGCTGGTTTCTGTGCACGCACAGAGTTCTGCCAAGGCAAGGGTGCAGGAGCGTACCGGGACGAAGGTGTTGGATTGGGCCGTGGTACCGTGAATGGTGGAAGAGATAGGCGAGGTCTGTTATTTTTTCCAGCGAACTACTACCAGGTGCAAGTGGTAGCGTAGCGTATAAGAAGGACGAAGATTTGCTGATTTGTTGACATCTCCTTTTCCCCTGCGCACCTCTTTCCATCTCCCCTCCCTTTCCTCCTCCCTTTCTCCCTTCTTCCTACCCTGTTGCAGCAGGTTCAATCGAAAAAATGGGAGAGGGAGAATCCATCGATGACCCTGCCAAAGGCCAAACGGCCGAAGGCTCCTCGACCGCGAATCCTCACAAGATGGAACACACCGCCTCCGCCCATCACTTGCAATACGGAAATATCGCGGTCGGCGGCTACGCCCCCGCAGCCGCACCCATGGGCGAGGAAGAGCTCCTCGCTCTACCTGCCGAACGGCTAGCTGAAATCGGGTGCACACCCAAAGCGGTTCGCCATCATCGACGGGAATTACTCGATGCCGAGGCTAGGAGGATCCATGCGAACCGACGATACCTTTTCCGCAAACCTCGTGCTTTGCAATACTTCCGCGGTCATACCCTTGTCCGAGGCGATGAAGAACGGTCGAGTCAGCGCATCGAGGTGAGTACTTCTGCTCAACTCCATCGTTCATATCTTCCGAGAGGCTTATCTGTTCTACCTCGACACAGCTTTTTTTCGACCTGACCTTCGTCGGTATCATTGCTGTTTTGGCCGAGGAGGCCATTCATGATCCTACGGGACCGGGACTGGTTCGGTACCTGATAACCTACGGAGGCGCATGGACAATCTGGTCAAACACCCTTCAGCTCTTCAACAGCTTTTATTGCGATGACCTGTTCCAACGCTCTCTCGTTGTCTGGGTCATGGGTCAGTCTCTCTGAAAAGTTTTGAGCGTAATGGTTCTGGAACTGACGCCTTTCCGTGTCCTTCAGCATGTCTAATCGTCTATGGAAACAATGCTATTCACGCTGAGGTCCCGATGGGCGAGGAAGAATCCGGACGAGCGACCACCATCGGCGCCTACCTTGTCGCTTCCGCCAGTATCTTCATTACGACCATCTGTGAGAAGTCATCATCGCTTGAAGTAGTACATGACCGTGGCTCTGACAGCATTTTGCCTTTTACTACAGACTACTCTTTCCATATCAAGGCCTTCCGACTCCAGATTCGAGTCCAATCGGCAATCTGGGTTTGCACGAGCGGTCTCTGGATCGCAGCTATCTTCGCTTCTATTCGTCTTGCTATCGGTCTCACTGTGGCCGCCCTCATCATCGAGTACGGTACCTGGGTATGGGTGTATAGCCCGCCCTTCAAGAGGCTCTTCAAGCTCAAGTACTCTTCAGCCGTCAACATTGTGAGTTTGATCGCTTTCTGCACTGAAGTATTTCGTAGTGGTCGCCCGGCTGATGAAAATCTCTGAAATTGCATAGGAACACGAGATTGAACGATATGCCGACTTCTTCACCTTGGTGAGTCTCTCGCAGTGAAAATGGGAGTTGAGTCATGTACTAAATTATCTGCTATTCCATAGGTCATGGGCGAATTCTTGTACTCTGTCATCTCCGGTCACCCGGCTGGCTTCGGCATTCACAGCGCAACAGGGCGAGCCATTCTCTCCCTGATGATCGCCGCCGCCTTCCAAATCATGTACATGTCCGGAGCGAGCAGTAAGGCACGCACGCACCCTATCCGACGAGTGAGTCTTGACTTCTTTACTCTTGACCTGTTCTGACTACGAGACTAACCTCCGCGGATTATTCCCTCTTCAGAACACGAAGTCCGCCTTCCTATGGTTCACCTTGCACATTCCCGTGGTCTCTGCGCTCACGCTCTGTGGAGACGCCTGCGCCGAGTTTGTTAAGGAGCTTGAGGTCGTTGATGGTGTCCGCTGGATGCTATGCGAGACATATGCCGTCGGAATGGTCGGAATCTGGGGTTTGGCCATGATTGAGGAGGACAGGGACGCGCCCGGCGAGTTGTACATCCACAAGGTAAGTTTCTCCTTCTCGCACTCTTTTCTGAGCGAAGGAAGCTGTTGTGCTGACAGCACTCTCATCAACATTCAGACCGCCCGTCTCCTCCCACGACTCATTTGCGCCATCATCGCCATCTTCCTCCCGCTATCCTCCCAAGAACACCTCGACACAACCAAATTGCTCGGCATCCTCGCCGCCATTGCCTCCATCACCGTTCTCTGGGAGATGATCAGTGCTCTGGACGGACCCAACGCACCCGCTGAACAAGCGCCAGAACCCTTGCGCAAGGGAGACTCAAATACCCCTGATCATGCGCTCAAGACGCCCGACTGGAAAGGTTTCCCTTGCTTGGCGGAGCCGGGAGCTTTCCATGTCGACATGTCTCACCAGCGTGAGCAGGCTAGGGACCGCAAGAATGCTGCTGGTGCTGCGGAGGAAGAGGGCCAGGTCGGCGCTGCTACGACGCCGACGAAGGACGCTCGCGGAGGCAGTTCGCCTTCCGAGGATGATGAGGATGAAGACTGATTCAACTATGTATGCTGGAGAATTTCGCTACTGCTTTCCCCTCTCGTTATATCCTTGTAGTGATACCTTTTGAATTTGCATGCTCGCGGAATTGCAACTCGGACAAGCTAATCATGCTTTGAAATACGTACTCAAGTCTGGATATCTGATTTCGTCCGAAGATAAACGAATTTGTTAAGAGAGAAGTCGAGACAGCATCTACTTTTCCCACGACTCCCACCCGCTGTATTCTACACTACCGCCAGCCTTCACAGTGCCCATCCGCACGGGACGCTCTCCCGCTGAGGCCAACAGACCCGTTATCCGCTCTGCCTCCTCTGACTTGACGACCAGAACCATGCCGATACCACAGTTGAACGTCCGTACCATCTCGGTACCCTCGATACCGCCAGCTTTGCGAAGCCACTGGAAGACGGGCGGCAGTGCCCAGCTCGAGAGGTCGATGTGAACTCCGAGATCCTTGTTGGTGGGGAACACACGTGGGATGTTCTCGGTGAATCCACCGCCTGTGATGTGTGAGAGCGCGAGCAGTCCCTTGGGTTCCCGCAAGACAGGCTCAAGCGCCCGGATGTAGATCTTGGTAGGTGTGAGAAGTTCCTCTCCGATAGAAACCGATCTTCCTGAGGCGGTTTGGAAGGGACAGTCGCTCTTGAGGGTCAGCCCAGCACGCTGAACGACTTTCCGCACCAGACTGAATCCGTTCGAGTGTACGCCGGAACTCGTCAAACCCAGGAGCACATCGCCAGCCTCAATCTCATTGATTCGGGGCAGCATGGCATCCCTCTCTACCGCACCGACCGCAAATCCGGCAAGGTCGTACTCGTCACCGGTGTACATGCCGGGCATCTCGGCCGTCTCGCCGCCGATGAGGGCGCACTTGGCGTCGAGGCATCCCTGGGCAATACCGGAGATGACGTCGGTGGCAGTGGATACGTCGAGGGTTGAGCATGCGAAGTAGTCGAGGAAGTAGAGAGGGGCGGCGCCTTGCACGATCAGATCGTTCACAGACATAGCGACCAAGTCGATACCTGAAGGAAGGAAGCGGAAGCCATGAGCGAAAACGCTGAGAGCCTTTAAGAAGGATGGATGAAGAGAAGCACTCACCAACGGTATCGTGCTTGTTCACGTCGAAAGCTACCCTCAACTTCGTACCAACACCGTCTGTCCCGCTGACAAGAACAGGGTCCTTCATCTTCAAAGCACCAATGTCAAACACACCACCGAATCCACCCAGACTAGCATCACACCCAGTACGACGCGTCTTCTTCGCAAGAGGCTTGATAGCCTCCACAAGAGCGTTACCCGCATCAATGCTAACACCCGCTGCGGCGTACGTCAGACCCTGGGACTGCGAATTCGCAGCGGGGGAGAGGGCACGGTGAGCGATGTCTCTGCGGACCGTCTTGCCTTCGAAATTGATGGCGTCGACACCCTTGTACGCGAGCGCGGCGGCATCTTTCAGGGTTGGTCCGGAAGCGCAGACGACGAGGACGCGTCCGCCGGCTGTGAGGAGCTCGCCGGAGGAGGAGAGCTTTGTACCGGCGTGGAAGACAGCGACACCTGCGTGAGGACAACACACGATGTCAGCTTTTGTGATACAATTCCGACACGCGTTAGAGTGGACTGATACTCACCCTCAGGTACCTGGCCGATGGTGATGGGTACACCAGTGGGGTACTTGCCGGGGTATCCGCCGCTGGCAAGGACGATACTGACTGCATGCTGAGGCTTGATCTTGACGGAGATGGCGTCGAGACGGCGCTCAACACAGGCGACCATGATGTCGGCGAGACTGGCACCGCCAGATGAAGTGTCGATCAGGTCGAGCACAGCCTCGGTTTCTGGGTCTCCGAAGCGGACGTTGTATTCGAGGACTTTTGGTCCTTGGGGCGTGAGCATCAGGCCGACGAAGAGGATACCAACGAAGGGGAAGCCTGGAACCAAATGTTGTGAGCTGAGGATACAGTCATGAAGGTTTAAAGGGGACAAGCTCACCATCTTTGCGCATGCCGGCAATGGAAGGCTCGAGGACCTCCTTCTCAATGCGTTCTGGCAAGTTGTCAACCAGTCCCTCCGGAGCGGGGGAGTACGCGCCCATACCACCCGTGTTAGGGCCAGTGTCACCTTCTCCGATGCGCTTGTGATCCTGGCAGCCGGGTAGTGCGACGAAAGAGTACCCATCTGAGAATGCGAGCACGCTAAGCTCTGGCCCTGTCAATCGCTCCTCAATGAGAAGTGAGTCGCCAGCATCGCCAAAGACGCGGTTGACAAGGATGTCTTTCACGCCCTGCTCTGCCTCGGCATCCGTTTCTGGTAGGAGAACGCCCTTTCCTGCAGCGAGACCGCTTGCCTTGAGGACAGCTGCCTGGGCTCCGCCGAGCTCCTTGATGTATGCGAGGCAGCCTTCTACACCGCCGTTGGTCTTGAGGGTGAATGCCTTGGAGCGTGCGGTAGGGATGTTGTGTCGGGTCATGAAGTCCTTGGCGAGCGTCTTGGAGCCTTCCATTGCGGCTGCCTTAGGCGAGGGGCCGAAGACGGGAATGCCGACTGAAGAGGTGGAGAAAGGTTGTGAGTCCTACGTTTCGAAATAGCTCAATGCGCATTTACACTCACCCTTTCGGAAGGCGAGCTCGACACCATCGACGAGAGGCTGCTCGGGGCCAGGAATGCAGAGGGTGATCTTGTTCTCCTGAGCCCAGCGCGTGATTTCTGCGAACTCGGGAGCCTTGACGGGCACATCGGCGAGGTTGGAGATCTTGGAGGAGGAGGACGCGGTACCTCCGTTTCCAGGGGCGACGGTCACGTGTTCGACATTCTCTGAGCGCGCAAGGTGGTGCGCAATCGCGTGTTCGCGCCCGCCCGCGCCGAGGATGAGGATGCGAAGAGAGTCACTCATATCTTTCTCTGTGTATGCTGTTGTGGATGAAAGGTCGCCGTTCTCCCCTCTAGCTGGAGTCACACTCAAATTTTTGGGACTGAACCGGAAATCGCGGCAACGTTTTGGACTGGAAGGAGCGGAGTTTGAAAGCAAAAAAAGTTTGATTCTTCTCTCGTTGTGGTGTGCGCTTCTTCCTGACTTCCTTCCACACCCACTCACTTCTTCGCAAAGAATGAGCAAGGACAACACAACAACAACAACAGCGTCGCCAGTATCGCGCAAGCGACAGGCTGACGATGCCGGCGTGGAGCAGCTGCAGCAACAGCCCGCACCTTCACGGAATGGCAAGCAACGCCAGACCGAAGAAGACAAGGACGAGGGCATGGGCGAGTTCGAAGATGAGTTCGAAGACGAGATCGAGGTCGACGGCGCAGATGGCGGTGAAGTCATCTACGCTGCCGACTCCGACGACGAAGAGGACGACGAAGAGGATGGGGACACTGTCATGATCGACGGTGTGCCTGTCCACGGCAAGATCCAACAACTCGACGAAGACGACGAGGACGACGACACACAACCACAGACACAAGAAACACAAGTCTACATCCCCGGCACACACAAGCTCGAAGAAGGCCAGACATTAGAACCAGATCAATCAGCATACGAAATGCTGCACAGACTGAACGTCACGTGGCCCTGTCTCTCCTTCGACGTCCTCGCTGACCACCTCGGCTCCGAACGACGAAAGTTCCCTCACACTTCCTACTTCGTCGCCGGCACACAAGCCGACCAGGCCAGCAAGAACGAGATCATGGTCATGAAGGCTTCGCAGATGTACCGCACACAAAAGGATGGAGGTGAGTGTTGTTTAATCCCCCCCACATTCTATCTAAGCCTCTTTCGATGATGCCTTGAGGCATTTGGCTGTATGAGGCGGAAACCTTTTTGGAATCCTCCTCGATGCCGACAACAAACTCGCTACCTTATTTTTTTTATATCTGAGAACGATCGAGCGCTATCAATGTCCCATATCAACTCTTTCTATGATCATCATTGCTGATCACCAACGGATTTAATATTACAGCTGACTCGGACGACGAGGACGATGATGCCAACTCGGACGACCTCGACGACGATGCCATCTTGGAGTACCGCTCCATTCCTCACAACGGTGGTATCAACCGAGTTCGTGCCGCCCTCAGCTCAACACCCACATCATCCTCTCTCGAGCCCTGTCTCGACCCATATCCCGTCGCTGTCTGGTCCGAATTCGGCAAAGTAGGGATATACGACATCCGGCCCTTCTTCAATGCCCTCGACCGACCTGCCGGCGCACAAGCCCTGTTCGGAGCCGACAAGAAGAAGGCAGAGCGACCCATGTTTACTGTCGAAGCCCATCGCAACGTAGAGGGCTACGCGATGGACTGGGCAGGCATCGTCGGCGGTGGTGCCAGCTCAGATACTGGCGCAGGCGCCGGCAGCAAGACTGGCTCATTACGGCTTCTCACTGGTGACCTGCATTCCAAGATCTTCCTGACCACGGCCACACAGTCTGGCTTCACCACATCTCCCACCCCTTTCGCCTCCCATACATCATCTATTGAAGACCTGCAATGGTCTCCAGCAGAGCCGACGGTCTTCGCTTCATGCTCGGCCGACCGTTCGATCCGAATTTGGGATGTACGAGTCAAGAGCCGACAAAGTGTGCTGGCCGTCGAGGCCGCACACGAGCAAGATGTCAACGTCATCAGCTGGAACCACCTCACGGACTACCTACTGGTCAGTGGTGGTGACGAGGGTGGCTTGAACGTATGGGATCTCCGAAGTTTGGCCTCTTCCAAGCCCTCGACTGGCAAGAAGTCAAATGCTACCGCTGCCAAGGCACCCACACCAGTCGCTGCTTTCCGATGGCACACAGCTCCCATCAGCTCGGTTGAATGGCACCCCACCGAGGACAGTGTGTTCGCAGCCAGTGGACGGGACGACCAAGTCACGCTCTGGGATCTATCTGTCGAATTGGACGACGAAGAAGACGGCGCGGGCAAGGTTACCGGTCCTGAAGGGCGGGAAGTACCTGACCAGCTGTTGTTCTGCCATCACGGTGCAAGCGAGATCAAGGAGGTTCACTGGCACAAGCAAATTCGTGAGTATATTTTCCTCCCTCTCTGATCTTGGCAGAGTCGAAGCTGACCGTCTACTCATGCTATGTTCTACAGCGGGCATGTTGATGAGCACATCGGCTGATGGCTGTGAGTTTTCAACCTTCTGGGCTTCAGATGCCAGAACCCCTTACTGACTGTCATTCTCACCTTCCACAGTCCACCTCTTCAAGACGATCTCCGTCTGAAGTTTTCTCGGCGCGCTAATAGATAGCCCTGTCGATTGTACCACTTGTATAGATAATCCTTTCACCGCCATCCCATCCTGCCTAGCATCATGCATCTTCCCTTGCGCATCAATATATCCACGCCGTCTGCCTCCCTCCTTCCCTCCCTGTTTGCCCTGCTTTCATTGTCCTTGACCCAGAGTGGAGTTGCTGGATAAAACTCGTCGAGGTGAAAGCTGCCGCAAGGCTGTATCGGGGGCTCGGGGCGTCCTCAGAAGATTGCCGAGGCCCAAGCAGGTTCGGCCTACCTCGTCGTCCAGTGGTGCCCACCCAGAGGCAGACAAACCGACGGCAAGAAGCAGGCACTTGCTGAGCGCGGTGGACGGTAAACGGCGAGCTGTGCAGTGTGCACACTGGACGTCCAGGAGGCAGTAAGCAAGCAGGATGGACGGACGATGCTTTTCGCAACGACTGCCCGAGGGAAAGATTCAGCATTGCCGCTGTGCACCTCGGCCTCCCGAACAAGATAGTAACAACCACCTCACGGCCGACGATACGTAGACCAAATCCGCATGGCGGGAGCCCGGCAGCTGTTGGGGAAGCCGCAATAATCAAATGAAGCGCGTGAAGGCGCCGTGCCCATCCCACCGCCTCGTCCTCACGCAGGTCGACTACACAAGAACACGTAAGAAGCAACCTTTGCTCTATAGGCTGGGCACTGGGCAAGTCTTTGTTCGACGCTCGTGTGGAGATGTTTGTGTCTCTCAGCCACCATCGAGCTGAGCGCTCCGCGCACTCAGCAATACATAAAGAGAGGGGTGCCAGGTCTCGGACGCTGACATTCCTTCTCCCTTCCCCCATTCTTCTTTCCCCACCTCCATTTTGCTAACATGTCGACAGCTACTCTGCCTTCCCAGGCCAAGAAGGAAACAAATCTGACCAACAATGAACCCCTCACGCTCGACCTCATCCTTCACCGAGTGTCCAAGGTCGCCCTCAACCCTAAACTGCTGGGAATCCTACCACTCCTGACATATTTCTACGACCGGAATCGCGTGTCGGCATCGGCTAAAGACTACCCTTATCCTACCCTCAAGACCATCGTGTCGCTGCTCTTCGGTAGCGAGGCGCCGTACAAGGGCCTTGGGAAACTCTGGGCCTTCATCGCGCTGAGAACAATTCACTCGAATCTGAATCGCTACGTTCGAAACCATGGACATTTCAAGGCGGACAAACCGAACTGGAAGAGGGATGTAGTGGTCATCACCGGTGGGAGTGCTGGTATGGGTAAAGGCGTGGTTGAGATCCTTTCTCATACGAAGAGGGCTAGGATTGCTGTGCTGGACTTTGCTGAGCCTACGTGAGTTTGGCTGCTTGTTTCTTTCGTATGCTTGGAGATGCGACGCCTTGCTGACCCTTCTTACGCGCCTTTCGACTCTTCAATCACGTTGGCACGTCTTCAGATACGCTCCTGCACCTCCCGGCTCGCCCCCAATTTTGTTCATCAAGACAGACGTCTCCAGTGCCGACGCGATCGCCGAAGCCGCCGCCAAGATCAAGAAGCACTTCGGCACTGACCCATCCTTCATCCTCAACGCAGCCGGAATCGCCTCTGGACAGACCATCCTCGACTCTCCACGCGACTTCATCGCAAAAGTTTGGAAGGTTAATTCTTTCTCGCATTTCCTGATGGCTCAGCAGTTCTTGCCTGCTATGATCAAGCGAGGACATGGTCATTTCATCAGTATCGCGTCGGGCGCGTCGTATGCGGCTTTGCCTTCCATGGGGCCATATGCGTGCTCTAAGGCTTCGGCGCTGGCTTTCCATGAGGTTTTGCAGGGGGAGTTACGGACGAGATATGGACCTAACGGGAAGAAGGTGCGGAACAGTATCTTTTGCCCGACTAAGGTCGCGACGGCGTTGGGTGATACTATGGTGAGTCAACTTGTTACACGCTGATAAACCTCTTCTAGCATGCGCTGACGGAGAACAATGCGTTTCTTGTTTGCCTTGCGCGTCGCGTCGCCTTTTCAGGAGGACCACCCCAGTAAGTTACAAGCTCATATGAACCTGAAACACACGCTTTCTGGCCTACTGACAATGATTGCCCCCAAAACAGACCCCTTCCTCACACCCGTCCTGACCTCAGTCCAATGTTCCCACTGGCTCGTCGACATGCTCGAATCAGGTCTCTCTCAACACCTGGTCACCCCGACTCAGGCCAAGTCGACGATGTTCATGCGGATTTTGCCGGACTATGGTCGTCGGGCTCTTGAGCTCATCGGTCATACGGATTCGGCAATGAACGCGGCGAGCTGGAATCGGGCAGTGAAGAATGGGTATACGAAGGATTGGGAGAAGTGAGGGGTTCGGGTATTTCTTTGGTCTTGGTTGGGGCGGGACGCGTTATCCATAAGTTACTCGGCGAGGTGCTTCGATTGGCCGGTTGAACCTCTGTGGTTGCTGTCGCCTGCAAAGAATTCTAAGAGACGCGTCCCTGTTTTTTTATTGTCCTATTTCTTGTTGCAACTTGCTTCCTTTCCTGCTGCTGCTGTCTTCTCAGCCTCGGCCTCTTGACTGACTGGAGTGAGTCTCGACAAGGGGACGACATCTTGAGAGGGCGGTCTCTTCAGACCACCATAGGCTGCAATACCTACCACAACAAGGAAGGTACCGAAGGGACTTGGATTGAAGATGGCTGTATTGTCTCGCATCCCTCTGCGTCGAGTTGGCGGGATTCTGGCCAGAAACGTTGCCGGCCCATCCATCAACCGTCCAATCCGACGCGAGGCCTTCTCCTCCCTCGCTTTCCCTCTTCAAACGCCCCATCGACTCCGTCCTGAGAATGAAGTAAACCGAGAGCTAGACGCGGCTGCCGAGGAGCACGAAGCTCGAGTCCGGGCTGCCATTGATGGATTGGTTTCGAAGGGATTTTCTCGGAGGACCATTTGGAGACAGGATTTGTGCTGGGGCGATCATGATACGGTACGTACCTTCGTATCCATTCAATTGCCTTACATCTCGATGCCCATCAGGGAGATCTAGGAGCTATACTGGAGCGCTTGTTGTCGGAATGCTGATCCTTCCTTCCTTCCTCCCTCTCTGTCCCCATCGGATTCCACTTCCCCTTCTCTTTCTCTCATCCAGTTCCAACATGGTGAGAGATAAAAGCGTAGAACGTACATTCCCTTCGTTCTCTATGTATCTGACAATCGCTTGATGAAATTCTGCTTAGTGAATAACGTCCGTTACGTACGTTGGTACGAATCGGCCCGTATGCGATGGGGCCAGGCTCTTGCTCAACATATTGATGACGAGAAGCGACGGAACGACATCTTACGTGGGACAGGAGTCAGCTTCATCCTGGGTGGCATCAATGTGCGATATCGAAGACCGCTCTTGTGAGTTCTCATCTGAATCCTCGGCCGCATAGGGCTTTTAGTATCCTTCGATTGACCTTCCATCTGCTTCTTCAATCCTGCTTCAGATATCCCGACACGGTAAGTCTGTTCACTACCTAGCTGACCATGGTTCGACTGCTGAAGACCGTTGTTCGCCCCTGGATAGATTCTGGTGGCTCAGACGATTTCACTTCCCATCAGCGAGGATCGATTCACCATCTCGGCAGTCGCGTACTCGGTCAGTCAATCTGCGATTGCCAGTTCAGCTGACCAGCTGTGCGTCATGTACGACTGTAAGTGCCTCCTCCCTTCTTTGCTTCCTGTCCCTTCGGAAAGGCACAGTGCTCATGTTCTCACCCTGTCTGAATGTGAATCACAGATGTCAACTTGAAGAAGTGTCCCATCCCAGAAGATTTGCGGCAGATCATGGAGGAACAGGGTCAACGGACGGCGACGAATCAGTCGAACTCGAAATCAACATGATCGAGATCGAAGAAGGAGACAACGTCGGCTCAATGAGAACCTGGGTCCCACGCTACAGCCACGAAGGAACTACGTCGGTCGTTAGGGGACGGATCGAGAAGATCATCCGTGTACATAGACCAATTGAGAAAGGTCCAACCCAGCGAATGGAACCTCATCCCGATAAGAGCTCAAGCCAAGAGCAAAGAATTCCTGCGCCGCCTGTTCTGAGCGTGCAACTGGCGGCTCGGGAGACCATATCGATGGAAGGAGCTTCGACGCTTCATCGCTTCATCACACGAGGATGGGAAGGAAAAAAAGAACGTCGTAAAGGACGTCGATGTGTTCACATCTCTCAGTACGAGCCGCTCCGAGGGGTGGAGAAGACGCGCTGGACCACATCTCATGTCGGAATAGGACGTGAAGGAAAGCTAAAGAACAAGGGAGCCGGGATAATGAGGCGACTGGAAGAGATGACAGAAGAGATGACCGACGTATGAGGTCGAGAGTGAGGGGGAAGCGAACAGCACGTGGCGAATTCAGCATTACAAAATGTCTCTCTTGTGAATTACAAAAAGCTGGCTGCAAGTTTGTAATTCTTTCAGCTTGGGGCGCGGCGCATCTTGCCATTCCCCCAACCCATGCCTCTCCTCGGCCTTGACGGCCTTGACCTTGCTCCAACGAACGAACGTTGCCCTCATCGACCAGCGACTCACCGCGCAGTACCTCGAACAACAATCCCTGTCAGGACCCGTCCAGCTTCAGCTCTTCTCCCACCCACAAACACCAGCAGCTCACAAAGGTCCGACAAAAAGACAGCAATGATGTCGGCCGCCTCAGCATCAGCACCATCAGCAGCAGGTCCCATCAACAATGCGGGCGAATTGCAGGAACGCATCGCAGCAGCACGCAGAGAGGGAGAGTCACTCAGAGAGCGCATCCGGTCGAGGAGAGATCAGATGGCGGACACCACATGTGAGAGGGCATATCATTTCCACCCTTGGGTCTAAACAGCGGAAACTGAATTCTCTTTGTTCTCCCTTCGTCACCCAGTACGCGAGGCATCAGCCGACCTCCCAACACTCCCACGCATCGTCATGAAGCCACGACGAACACTCAAGGGTCATCTTGCAAAGATCTACGTGCGTAGTTTCCTGGCCTGTACTCATCTCGACCCGCATACATGCGCTGACCTTCTCCCTTCGTTCTTCCCTCGCTTCCTCGCACTCGTCGTCCGTTACCTTCAACGTGATCGCCTTGCTTTTCTTTCCCGCTATGCTGCTCGTGGATCGTGCGATCACCACACGTAGGCCATGCACTGGTCAGCTGACAAGCGTCATCTCGTCTCGGCCTCACAAGACGGAAAACTCATTGTCTGGGACGCATACACAACAAACAAAGTCCACGCCATCCCACTCCGATCCAGCTGGGTGATGACCTGCGCCTACGCTCCTTCAGGAAACTGGGTCGCCTGCGGTGGTCTTGACAACATCTGCTCCATCTACAACCTCCGTGGTCGAGAGGGATCTGCAAAGGTCGCCCGAGAACTATCTGCGCACACCGGGTATCTGTCCTGCTGCCGCTTCCTCAGCGACCGTCAAATTCTCACTTCTTCCGGTGACATGTCCTGCATGCTCTGGGACATTGAGGCCGGCGTCAAGACGCACGAGTTCACCGACCACACCGGCGATGTGATGAGCATTTCCCTCGCACCAGACCCAAATATTTTCGTTTCCGGCGCTTGCGACGCTACCGCAAAGGTATGGGACATCCGACTCCAACGCGCTGTCCAGACATTCTCTGGGCATGAGAGCGACATCAACGCAGTACAGTGAGTGTCCATAAGGCGGATTGCAGCAGCAGCATGCATGCATCAAGTATGCTCATCATCATCATTCACGTTGTCCCCAAAATACAGATTCTTCCCCAGTGGTGCAGCTTTCGCAACCGGCTCCGACGACGCTTCTTGCCGTCTCTTCGACCTCCGCGCCGACCGAGAGCTAAATCAATTCACCCACGACAACATCCTCTGCGGAATCACCTCCGTCGCATTCTCCGTCTCCGGCAGAGTGCTCTTCGCCGGTTACGACGACTACTTGTGCAACGTCTGGGACACCCTCAAGGGCGACCGAGTCGGTGTCTTGGCTGCGCACGAGAACCGCGTCAGTTGCTTGGGTGTCAGTGCGGATGGTATGGCACTGTGCACCGGTTCATGGGACTCCAAATTGCTCGTCTGGGCATGATACCGAATGCGGGAACTCTTCCTTTAACTTCCCTTTGGAGAAGCGAAACCGGAGGTATTCGACAGCAAGAACGGGTCCTTACGGAGCACTCGAAAAAGACATTACATCTGCCCTCTCTCTCTCTCTCTCTCTATTTCTCTCTGAGACACTCTCCTCTCCTCTCTCTATCCTCTGTCTTCTCCTCAACATTTCTTTCACAACACCTCATTTTCCCCCTTCTTCCATCTCGGCCAGTCCCTCTTTCTCTATCCATCCGCTCCGCGCTCCGCGGTTCCCTTTGTTGTCCTCCTTCCGCCGTCGCCTTCCCTCCGCTGGCTTCTTTTCCGACGAACGATCTCTCGACCTCTCGCGCTGTTCAAGAGCTCCTCTTCCTCAAGCTTCGAATTTGCAGCAGCCCCAGAAGACCAATCTCCAAACCATATACATTCAAGAACAAACGCAAAAGCAAAACAGCAAGAAAAAGGCGTCTCTGCCGTTCGCTCGACGCCCCGCGCTAATTTGAGGGCCGAATGACTCGTCCTACACACCACAACACACCCAACTCAAGCCCCCTTCCCTCCACCAACTTTTCGCCGTCTAGTTCTGCATCGATAAAGACGCTGCGTGGGTCTTCCGGCCAACCTTCACGCCTTCGCTCTGCATCTCCGGCCGTTCCTCGGCTGGATTGCTCCGCGCTTCGAAATGGGCCAAAGCGGAGACAAACGATCAATTTCGCTTGCCTCATTCGCTTCTCCACCATTCTTCACCCCCATCGATGCATATACCCGCCAATTTTCTTTCTTTCATTTCTTCGAAGTTGTGGGGGCTCGGGGCCACCGGCCAGCTTGTTCAACGACACTACACCCTTTGCCTTCCTCCGAGGACGGATCAGTTGCGGTCTCGTGTCCTTCGTCGGTCTTCATGCCTCCCACACACTACAGCCTCACTGTACTTTTCCGACGAGCCCGAGTCCATGCGATGGTCGGTTATTCAACGAAGTGACGATGCAAATGTCGTTTTTCCAACCAAATTTCTTCCTCGTCCTTCCTCTTCCAGCTCTACCCGCGAACGCACTCTACGGCGTATTGGTCTCTCCTCGCTTCGTTTTTTGTCCCCTCCCTCCTTTCAGTTCTCCTCAATCAGTGTTCTGTGTTGTTCTTACCTCTCCTCTCTTTCTCATGCAATTTTCACTCTCACTCTATTGTGTTCTTTGCTCACAGCAGCAGGCCATCTCAAGGCCGCATTGGTATTAGGAGTGTGACGGAAAGCACCTAGAGTGACGCAAGCTGGAGCGCGAGTCGTCCCGTGATGCTGTTGAATTAGTCGTCTTCCTCTTCGTCGTCGTCGTCGTCAGGCGCGGCGGCGGCGGCAAGGAAGACGGAGCCTCCCAAGGTACTGGACCGTTCCGTAGCCCATTCATCCTCGTCTTCGTCCTCCTCCTCGCTGTCAGTTCCGCCTTCCTCTTTCTTCTGCCCTCCGACCCCTTCCTCGCCCTGCTTCTCAACTTCCTCTGCCTTCGCCGCAATCAGCGCCAACCCTTCCTCTCTCAACCTCGCTCGCTTGCTGATCACAGGCACTGCCGCGCGCTTCCCCTTCTTTTTGCCTCCCTTTTCTCCTGTACCTGGGGCGGAACCGTATGGGCTGGCTGTAGACTGACCAAGGCTTCGATTGAAGTTGATCTTGATGGGCTGATCTCTTGTCGTTGAGTCCTCGTCTCCATCCGTCTTCAGGGACGCAGCCGTCAGGGACTGCGAGAGCCACATGGACTCCCGATCCGTCGTGCCCTCCGCCTCCGTGCTATCGCCATCTTCGTCCTCGCTGTCACCGTGGTCATCGTCAATCGCGCCGCCGAGCCAAATCCCCTTCCCGCGTCTCAGGAGTGCCTCGATGTCCAGTTCGTCCAACTTGCTCGAAGATGTGAGCTCCTGCGACTGGGCCAATGCAGGGCTTTCTTCTTCTCCGGCCTGGTCGGGGTGCGATTCCATCGAAGGAGGCCGAAACGCCCACGGGATTCGACCTTCAGCCAAGGCACGCATGACCCAGTTTCCCGCGCGGTTCGTGTCCCATCGATTGGCTTTGGCCGTGCGGAAGTTGTACCGCGCCGCAATATGTTCAAGAATTCGAACTGCCGTCCATTCGAAAGCAACACTGCCACCCGCGCCTTCGTCTTTGTCCTCGTCCTTGTGCTGAGAACCTTGTTTGGCAGAATTGCCTTTGGTCCCTCCGGGTTCCGGAGGAAGGGTATTCACTGGCAACCGCAGAGCCTCCTCGAGAGGCATGTGCGCCGCTGCGAAGCGTACACTTGAAGAAATGGCTTGGACTTGGGAAATAGGCAAGATCGAGCCGAGAACTTGCAATTCATGTCCCACAAGGGAAGGAAAAACGAGACCTGGAGAGTCGCATAGTCTGATTCGTGCTTTGGGACCCTCGCCGTTTGCGGAAGGTGGAGGACGAGCCAGGCCCTGAGCTTGACCTAAGAAGTGCGTTTGGAAAGCCTTCGTTTTGCCGGGGGTCTTGCTTGCTCGGACCAGCTTCGAGCCGAGCAGCGCATTCAACATGGATGATTTGCCGACATTTGGCTGGCCTTATCAAAGCAAGGCTCATTCTGGTTCAGCGACCGTGAATCATTCTTTCAAAACTTGAAGAAGAAGAACGTACCGATCAGGCCGATGGTCAGGAACTCGGTTGATGCTTCACCGTGCTCTTCTTCTGCTGTTTGGCTGTTCGATTGGGCTTGTCCTGCATACTTGTCCATTCGATTGAAAACGTCCCAGTCGACATGCTCTACACACGGAGGCTTCCAGGTCGCATCGGTAGCGCTGTTGCTTGACTTCAGGCGCGGTGGAGGCTTAACAAGCTGGGAATGGATGCGCTGGAGGGATTCAATGAGCGAGTTGCGCGACTCAGTAGACATGAAAGATGCCCGCATCTGCCTCGAACCTGTATTTCTCAAGGGGCGGGATCAGCACGGCTTCTTGTGGTTTCGTCTGAAGGCAGTCGATCAAGAACTCACCTTGTCCTTCACGGGTGCCAAGCTCGCGGTAGCTCTCCGTGATGACTACGTCCGTCCACTCTCCGAATTGCTCCAACAGCCATGCACGCCATGCTTCTGCAATGGCTCGCGGCACGAGATCCGCCTTCGTGAGAACGAGCAACGTCCTTCGTCCAGCTTTCGCTCGTAGGAAGTCGATCAAGCTTGGGGGCAGATGAAGGAGCGGACACCTCGTGTCCAACAGCACGCAGAGCAAATCGGAGCGCTCAGAGACCCGCCACAGCTGGGCAAAGACGGACAGATTGCGTTCGAACTGGGACGGAATCTTTGCCCTTGCCGGATCCGATCCTTGACCTGGTGGCGTGCTACCCTCGACAGAAGGAAGCAAGTCCGCTGAATGTCTGCCGATGATCTCGTCCGTCTGGTTGAGCCAGGTTCGAAAGACTTCAGCCTCGTTCGATTCCAGCGCCTTCTTGTTCATGTCTCGATTCCATCGAGGCCGCTTTGGCAGCGTGAGAAGGGGCTTGGGATTAGGGATTTTCGACTTGGACGGGGTACTGCCATTGCCCTCTTGCGTGCCATCCTCATTGGTCGAGCTTGAGCTTTTGGCGGTCCGGCTGGCCTTCCTCGCCTCTTGTGCTCGCTCATACTGCTCCCACTCGACACCAAACATCTCTGAAGGGTCAAAGATGGCATTACGAGCAGGGACAGGGCGAGGAAGGGGAGTATAGTAGGCGTCTAGCCCGAGTTGCTCGAGCTGAGCAGAGGAGAGTTTGGAGAATGTAGACTCAATTTCTCGCGCTGCTTTCGTTCTTGTCACCCTTCGCGAGTCTGCTGCCTTGGCCAGGCGCAAAGACTGCTCAGCATCTTCCTGCGCCGCGCGAGGACCGCGAATCGGACGCTTCTTGATGTTCTTGTTCGGCATGATGCCCAAATCATCATGGTGGAAGGTCCGAGGAAGATCGTACAATTTGAGGTCACGCTTCTTCTCGCCACTCACACCCTCGGTCCACGGCTTTCATCATCTTCGACCTCTTCCACAGACCGCGGAACAACAAGAAGACACTACATGAGTACATGTGATGGAATTGCGATTCGTGTTGATGCTTATGTAGTTTGCAGACAGAACGAAGGAAACATATGATTTGATGTGCGCCATGTCCAACAATCAGAGCGGCAACCCGCAAATGTCACAATCACTTGCACTCAACGAGTTGTGGAAGGTGCAGTGGGGACAGACCTTGGCATCACCACCTCCGCTGGCAGCTGGGTCATCTTCTGGCATAAGCACCTCTGGCGCCGCATGTCCACCGTGCAATTGGGTCGAGGACCGCGCGCTCGCATACACATCCTCCTCGTCGTCGACCAGTATCGCATCCTCCGCCCGGGCACCGGATCGGCCCACACCTTGTCCTCGGTTCGACGTCGATGGTGCGCTAGCGCCAGGTCTCGCGGGAGCTGGCCGGACCGCCGAGATCTGAACATCGCTGTCGTCTGGGTCAATCCGTCGGCTCGACGCCATGTTGACATCGTCATCATCATCCTGGTCATGGAATATATCATCGTCATCCTCGTCGATCTCGAAGTCTTCGGCACCGTCGTACATAAAGGGGTCTGGCTCCACGTTGCGTGACGTGGCTGGTGGGATTGATCGCATCGGCGGCGACGCAGGTGCCGCAGGAGCCGGGGCAGCAACTGGCTCTGACCTCCTTGGTGGGGATTGTTCACCGACGTCTGGCCCTGAGACTCCCGCCATGCTAGCTCGAATTGCCGCTGCAAGATCAGCATCTTCGTCGTCATTGATTCCTCCATATCCACCCGCTGTACCTCCTCCGCTGCCCGCGGGTTGCTCTCTTGCAAAGGCCACCAGCGTCTGCCACCCCGGCGTGCGCAGAAGGGCGTCAAGAGCTGACCCGGGGTCATGCGAAGCCACAACGTTTGCGAGGGCGTTGATATCGTCCTGTAAGGGTGAATTATGCTGATCGGCGTTAGCTACTCTGGTAGGATCTATAACCTCAGGTAACCTACTCACCTCCTGCAGGAGTCCGTTAGAAGCGAGGAAGGCAAACAGGTGCCAGTCGCTTAAAGCCGTAACAAGTCGCGTCCGCACTTCCATGGTCCCATCATCAGCCTTGCCCTTGCCCTTCGCATCGACAGCTCCGAGAGGATGCAGCTCAGCTCCCTGAAGAGCCTTGTTGATGATAGCCAAGGCACGATCTGATGATTGATCATGCAACCCTGGCCTGTTCTCGATCGCGAACTCAGACGACAGGAAGAGTGGCGCTGGGTTGTTGGGGAAACCGTGTGTGACCTACAGGAGAATTGAACGTCAATACATGATTTGACACTGCCGCCTGTAGTGATGATCGTACTCACATTGACGAGAAGATATTCCACCGGAAACGTCGGCTTCGCGCTCTCCTTCACCTCGATATTATACTGATTCTTATAGCGATAGAACACCTCGGGCACGTAACGCTCTTTGTCCGCGCTCTGCTTCAGACGCATCACGTTTGGCTTGACTGACGCTTCGACCAGATCCGCTTGGACGAGCGCCATCGCTTGTTCAGAGACTTGGTACGCCCGGACGTCAATGGAACCCCACTCCACCTGATCCGCGGTGCCAGACTCCTCGTCAGCCGGATCAGCCGCTCCTGGTGCGGTTCCCGACAAAACGCACGTTACGAACTTGCTGTTGAAGTATCCGGTCCGACTGAAGCGCGATGGACTCAGATTGGCGAGTTGGACGTGCGCAGCGAAGGTCACCTCGTTGCCACTGAGGAAAAAGGAGTCCTTATGTCTCTTTGGCAGGACTTTGCCGACCAGGCTCTTGTCCTCAAAGGTAGGATCCGCGGGTGTTAGATCGGTGTAGATCATGCCAAGGAACTGGCATCCCAACCCCTTCGCGAAACCCTCCGCTTGCACTACACACTTCTTCGCGAGGGCCTCGATATGACTTTGCTCGTTCCAGGGTATACCCAGCGTCAAGCCGTCGATCTCACCCTCCTGAGGTGGCTCGTGAATAGCCTCAACCACCGCCTTGATGCCCAAGGGAACTCCTGCGATCTTCTTGCCGGTTGCTGCACCTGCTCCTCCGGCGGCAACCTCCGTCGCCTCATTGGTGACGGTGTATGGCTCGTATCGGCCCAAGAGGAAGCCGAATCGCTGTTGACCCGTCTTCCTCCAGAATCCGAGCAGGTTCTCGACGAGAGACGCAGACGCGAATTCGACGTGGTCCACCATTCTGTAGTTTTGGCGCAGCAATGTGATGGCGCTTGGCTGGCACTTCGAGCAGATACCTCCTGGCCATGGAGGGTGAGAACCGGAAGGGCATGGAGTTTGTACTTGGTACGAGGCGGGGTCGAGTGGGGGAATATAAGAAGAGCCTTTTGAAGTGGAATTGGTGAGGACGTCCTTTTGACGCAGATACGCGTGGAACGAAAGGTGCTTGATCTTGTGCTCAGCATGGTAGGTCGCGTCGTAGGGCTGCAAAGATAGAGCTTAGAAGGTCAGCAGGCCGCGCAAGTGCTCCGGAGAGGAAGCGCATTCACTCACCTCAAGTGGCATACAGTAATCGCACATCGCCTTGTCTCCGTGCCTGCAGAACTTGACATCCTTAGGGCGAAGGATCTTGCCGTCCTGATTCTCTAGGTAGACATCGACTGCGTCCTCCTTGACTGTTTCCCAGGCATTGACCCTCTTGCGCTTGTCTGCCGATGCAGGTGCGATACTGGCAGGCTTTGCACTGCTCGGAGTCGTGGAGCCGGTATCGGCCGCCGCTAATGCGGGAGCTGCTGATATCGGTGCTGATGGCGCGACATTGTTGCTGACGTCTGCGCCAGCGGCATCGCCTGCCTTCGTTTCGTAAGCCGCGTACAGAAGATGGCCATGACTGCGCATCGAAATTTGAGTAATAGGCTCAGCGATTCCACCATTTATTGGCCACAAGCACAACACTCACGCTATGCCTAGTTCTCCCAACGTCTTTCCGCGCAGACTCTCTGCGGGCATTTCCCCTCCGCGCGGCTGATTTGAGAAGGTGAGCGTAGCTGGGTCGGCATTTTCTGTCGTTTCCAAGGCCTGCGCACATCATCAGGTGTACAAGAAGCGGAGAAGATGTCAGCAAGCGCGCATACTTTCAGCTGGGAGATGGCACTTCTCACCTTGGCGATCAGAACACCGGCATCGTCAGTGCTTTCCACTTGAATGCGGAAGATGCCGTCCTTGGAGCGCACACGGACGAGCTGCGGGTGACAGGGCAGGACGTTGGGAGCAGAGCAGAGACGAGGCAACCCTGTGAGCTTCGAGATGAACATGGAGCAGCTTGGACGCGTACTCACCATGATGGAGCGCAACTACGACCCCGTGATGTGGCGAGCGGCTAGAAAGACGCAGGAAGAATCGAGCGCAAGTACGACGGCGGGAAGAGCAGCGGACGCGAGAAGGTGGCAAGCTGTCAGTCTGTTGTCGCTGTTGCTCGCAGTGTTGGTTGTTCGCAGCGAGGAAGTGTCGTCTCCACTCGCAAGCAACACTGACTCACTGGAGCGATGACGACGCCCGGACCATACACACCTCCACATCGACCTCACACTTTCCCACGGGGGTCCAAGGAATGATCACGCCAGATCAGGGCAGACAAGCGACGCGATCACGAAGACCACCTCCCGCTCGAACAAGGAAGCTCAGGCAGACTTGGAGGTATTCTTACTGGTGACCACCACCTTCGTAGACAGAACTTGCGAGAAAGGCAGTGATCAACTTCCTACGAACAGCGCGCGCAACTCTTGAAAGCTGGCTGTGATGACCGTGGAAGATCTCATGGAGCTCGATGCGGAGGAGGGATCGTTCGCTGGACCTTCGAACGCCAGGCAGGCCGAGGAGCGGACACCTTCCCTGGAGAATGGCATGACAGGCGATGAGGATGCAGAGGACGAGGCGCGCACGCCACCACCCGTGCCAAACGCAGACTTGCACCACGTCAAGTTCCCGTTCGAAGGCTTCATCGCCTCGACGCTCCGGCTCAAGCTAGACAACCCTTCCTCAACAATCTGCTCGACATTCCTGCGCACAGGCTCGTGTCCACGCGGAGTGCGGTGTCCCAGGCGACATGTACCCCCGCCACCCGCTGCGCTCGGGCAGCGGGATCCCCAACGTCGGACAGTCTGCAAGCATTGGCTGCGTGGGCTGTGTAAGAAGGGCGAAAACTGCGACTATCTCCACGAGTACGACATGCGGCGGATGCCGGAGTGCCGCTTCTTCGCGAGCTTCGGGTTCTGCCCAAGTGGGGACGAGTGTCTGTATCTCCATGTCGACCCAAAGGCAAAAGTACGCGAGTGCGAACACTTCCGAAGAGGTTTCTGTCCAAAGGGTGAGTCTGTGGATGCATGTATGCGCGTCTTTGGCCTTCGTGCTGACAACATTTGCATCCGTCTTAAGGTCCGCTCTGTTTGAAACGGCATCTAAAGAGAGCTGCGTGTCCTTTCTACTTGGCCGGGTTCTGTCCCAAGGGCCCTGAATGCCGGAACGGACAGTGAGTCATTCGATAATCTTGCATAATGAGCACAATTTCTGACGTAAAGTATCTCTGCGCTTGCTCAGTCCCAAGACAATGAGGCCATCGCCTTCCTCAAGAAGGTCATCACCTTTGCTGACCTGCAAGCCACTCACACTTTCCGAAGCCTTCGCACCGCCTTCTCAACGAACCGACCGGACTGCGGCAGGCGGAGGAGGTGGCCACGTGAGCTTCGGTGGTGGAGGACCCGGCAGTCGGCCCTGGCAGAGCGGAGGAGATGATGGTGGTGGTCGACGGGGAGCAGGCGTCATGCATGGCGAAGACGGTCCGTACAGATCCGGGCCACCACGACGTGAAGGTGGTAGGGGCGAGGGCGGCGGCGGGGGAGGGATGCGGAAAGATCTCTCAGAGGTTTTATGCTTCAAGGTGAGTGATCCATGCTGTCATACAATGCTCGTTCGTCTGCTGACCACTTTCCATTTCATACCTGCAGTGTGGGCAAACCGGACACTATGCGAACAAGTGCACAAGTCCGAATGCACGCGGCCTGCGGCGGGATCAGCATGGAGGGCCGGGAGGAGGGGATGGAGGGGGAAGAGATGGGCCCCCTGGCGGAGGCGGAGGTCGTGGAGGCCGTGGTGGGCAGGCTTGGGGTTGAGCATCACCTCAACCGCCGACCTTTCTGTGTTCCCTATTTTTCGTTACAAATACCTGTACTTTCCACTCGCAAAAACAGTTTTATCCCTTCAAAAGGCATCGGCGTTTGATGTCCTCAGCTACGAATTTTTGGTCCGGAAAGATCTTTTGCCTCGACCGCTCGACCTCCGACTGTGATTTTCCGGACATGGCTGTCAAGAAGAACTTTGAGAACTTACAGAATTTGAGAATCTTCCTGACCATCAACCCGTAAACAGGCAAAGAAACGAAAGGCATGGCGAGCAAGTTGGCAGCATCGACTGCGTCCTCGGCATGCGCGCGCTCGCTCGTGAGAAGTAGCGCGCCCTTCCTCGCAGCGCCCGGGCGGCGCTTGGGCCATGCCGTTGCGAGTCCAGCTTCCTCATCGCCGTCCCTCAGCTGCGAAAACGTATGCTTCAGCAACGGACGCCGCGCTGTAGCAAGGTACTCCACAACCGCGACGAGCAGTGCGGAAAGCTCCAAGGACGATGCGCACGACGCTGAAGAGGCTCCGGCAGACGAATCGCCTGAAGGTTCAGCGTCAAATGTCAAGGAAACCTCGAATCGGCCACGAAGATCTCGAGCGCTACTCCTCGATCCGGAAGATGCAGATTCAGAACCCACTCTCCAAGCACTCGACCGTCTACGTCCCCAGCCATATGTGCGCAGCAACCGACGGAAGTCAGGGCAGTCAAAGAGCGAAGGTAGAGCATACAACGAGGCCGAGTTGGAATTCGCGGAGCGGATGAAGCACTGGTACAAAGCGGCAAGACGAGTCGGCCAGGCGTTCACAAAGGCGCAACTTGTCAAGATTGCGCGAGAAGAGATTCCGGTTTTCTCTAAGAAGAGCATCAGGGAAGCCGCGGCGTCCGCGCGACGAGAAGGCTCTTCCCCCAGGGGCGCCGTACCAAGGCTTGAGGATAATTTGCGCAAGGAAGAGATCATCAATCGAATCATGGTACATCATTGGAAGCTGCGGGAACCTCGCATGTCATCTTCCCCTCATTCCGACGTGGCTCACCCATCCGACCGCGAACGTGCCGATGTCAAAAGCAAACCAGAGCCGACTGAGTGGCTCTTTTACCCTCTCGACATGTCCCTCCTCTACGTGGTCCTCACAGCGCTCAAGGATCCTCTATCCGAGTACACCATGAGGTTCCAAGCTCGATTTTTCCCTGCCCAGCAAGAGGTAGAGGTTCCTGTGACCTCGCAGGAGAACGAGGGTTCGGATCCATCTTCCTCAGAGTTGCCTCCAGCGGATGAAACTAGCTCACCAACACCAGCAACTCGGATACAGCAAGGACTGCAGATCACAGCGTTCACCAAGAGCGACCTCGAGGCTATCAGAAAGTGGCTCGACAGAGAGCTCGCTGACTTCCAGCAATCGCAAGTCGACTTGGCGCCAATCTACGCTGCGGCATCTCATTCCCTCACCACGGACCCGCAGCAACTGCAACCACCTGCAGCGTTCTTGAAGGAGATCGCTTTGATGTCCAAATCCTTTCTTCAGCCGGAGGGCGCTCAGGCGGATTCTCCTGACGGAGCCCCCCGACAACCCAATGAGATTGTTGCTTTGCCGTACCGCGTCACTGCAATGCAAGGTGGTCGATTCCGGTCTCGCGACCGCTTTCCGTCGTCCCCGACTACGATTCTACGACAGTACGCCGTCGAGCGTCGCGAACAAGCTGGGCGTCCTCTCTTCGTCTATGCACCTTCCTCGCCATCATCCGCAACCGCCGTCGCGGAAACCCTCGGTGTGAAGGGAGACACAAACCTGGGGAGCGGGAGCCCCGAGGCCCAAACATCCTCCTCCTCAGCGCCCGAAAGTCGGACCCGATATGCCCTCAATACCCATCATATACCGACACCGCGACCCATGCTCATGACGGTCGCTGCTCGTGCGCGTCCAGAGGATCTGAAGGAAGTCCTCTTCTCCTCTTTGGGCAACCCCGAGAGGCGGCATATCACCAGCAAGGTAGGCACGTCGTCTGCCTTCCCTAAATGGCGTCTCGAGCGCAGCATGGTATCGGATGCGTTGGAGGGCCGGGGTGGGTTAGGCTTCAGTCTTGGATACGGGGTCGACCTTGATTCAGAGCGGAACGCAGCAGCGGAGCAGCAGGATGGCAACGAGGGCGATGAGGGTGAAGACTTGGCGATTGTTGGGCAGCCACGCCTGATTCTACCGCCTCCCGCCCAGCATGGACCTAGTACCGTGGGTGCAAAGGGGTCTCGCACGGCTGAGCTTCTGGGTCATGCGAACGATTCCGAGCCACGCGCAGAGGATGACAGCGACGCTCCGGCGCACCACACGTACGCGGCTACCTTTGGACATTTACGCTTTCCCTCTGCGCTACCGTTCGATTCTGAGCTCAGCGTTGCCGCCATTCAGCGAGCACGGATTCATGGACTTTTCTGTCCGCCCCTTCCAGGTTCATGGCCATTAAGCAAGCTCAAGCGAACGCTCATCGAGACCGAAACATCGTCGGACATTTCTCCTTTAGAAGCTTTTGCCAGGTTACATCGACCTACCTTTCACCCCGCGCTTCCGCCCATTGCGCTACTGCCACCTGACTCGATATCAAACACGCTGTCGGCTGTGAAGTCTGGATCTGCAGCTGGTGACGCCTGGACGCGACTGATGGCGCGCGCCTTCGGTGATTTGTCCTCAAGCATCATCTCACCAGGCTCGCGGACAAGCTCGCGCGCAAGGCAGCCCGGCGCCGTGTTGCTCGAAGCGTTGAAATGGATGAGATCATTCAAGGAGCGGAGTGACAGCGCCAAACCCTTCGGGAAAGATCAGGATCCGGTCGTGCGCACACCCAAGCCGAAACCTACCGTCGCGGCGCAGCCGTCCAGGATAGCTGAACCTACTAGGGAAGACGTTGCGCGTTTCATCTATGTCCCCTTCTCTGCGGCTGACCGAAGCCGTGCGCCAGGAAGACGACTTGTGATCGAAGCTGAGCCGAGGTACGACGGAGAGTCGGAGATCCTTTCGAGCTTCAAGATCATTCGGGCACTGTGGGAGACATGTTCGTCGCAGGCAGACGTGCTTGTACCTGACGCGTGAGTGATGATCTGCTGCTCTTAAGCTCGATTTGACTGCTGGAAAGGCTGACGTACTTGTCCGCTATCACGTTGTTCCGCTTCGCTGCAGTCCCATCGACGTGCGCATGTCCCACGCCGGCACGGTTCCCATGGAGCCCGCAGCCGTTCTACAGTCTCAGCAGCTGCTGCAGTTCCTGTCCACAAAAAGGTACGTCTCTAGCTGCCCTGATCTTTGCCGTGCTGCCTCTTGACGTGATAGCCCATGTCCTTGTACTTGCAGCACCGACCCGGAGTCCATGAGGAGGAGCGATGTCCGGCCCATGCTGGAATGCTACAATTGCGCACTGACAGCGCCGACGTCCATATCCCTACCACTGCGCCCTGACGATGCGGAAGAGACCGTGGATATTCAGATGCAGCTGGAGTCGACTGCAGTCCTTTCTCGGACGACATGGCCGTTACCCGCCCTGCCCAAAGAAGAGGTCGATGCTGCTGACGAGGTTGGCGATGTGGAAACGGAGGCGTGGCTCGTTGAGGAGACCACCTATCTGGACGGGTCCCTTGGCGACGCCAGCCCATTGATGCGGGTGAGTTTGGCGTACGCGATTCATTAACCAGCGGGTCGTGTCGGTCATGCTCACCTCCCGACTGCTTGCTTCGTAGGTCGAATGGCGTACAAGCTCATCAAAGACACCCAAGTGGGCCCGCCTCGCGCAGGATCTTGACCTGCTGCTCGATGTGCCGTATGGAGTGTGCAAGGGCCGTTCCTCATACACAACGACTTGAGTAATTCTTGGATCGTGCCGGCGGAAGGCGCTGATGCGCTGAACAATTTTGCAATCCAACAACCACGCCACCACTGCTGAACCTAAGTCGGAACCATCTTCCTTGCTTGTGCGGCTTGATGATCTGTGTTGTGCGCTTGACCAAGAGAGTGCAGCTGCGTGATAGAGAACGTACAGTCAGTAGTTTGTTAGTAGCTAGCTGCAGCTGTCGGCCCAGTCCTCCATCGCAAGCAACAGATGGTCCTGGCGCACAACACAAGCGACTTGAGTTCTCCTTCGCATCAGGCTCCGAGGTCTGGCGCTCCACAGTGGGGCGGGCTTGAGTCAGGCAGCAGCGGAATCAGAAGGTGTTGTCTTTGTATTGGAAGGTCCATCACGCCGGCCTCCAGGGCAAGAGTGCGGCATTGCTGGGGAATGAAGGAGAAGGGCAAGGTGTGAGTGCAAATTTGAGGGGCAGCTGAAGAAGGAGGAAGTATTCAAGAGGGTCGGAGGAGCAGGGGCAGGGGTAGGGGCAGGGAGCCAGGAGCACTGGGCCAAATTCGCCGCTGGAGGCAAAGCACCCAGGGTGTTCCTGAACTTGCAGCAGGATCAGCTGCTAACTGCAGCAGGACCAGCTGCTGTTGCTGCTGCTGCGGGTGGAATCGGAGTGTACGACATGGTGAGCTGCTCGTGCAGCGGTAGTGTGTGCATTGCTGCTGCGTGGCAATCGCCAGGGTCTGCAAAGCGCGAAAAAAAGTAGTGTCGACAGCGACAGCGTCAGCATCTTGAAGAGCAGCGGAAATTGGACGGAGAGGGAGGCCACGTACCCTAGCAATATTTATCTGAGAGTCGGAAGCAGAAGGGACATGGGTCGGTTGAATACATATTTTGTGCGAGGCTGCGATGATATCGATCCGATCGATCTAAATGTGGGAACAGGAATGGGCGGTGACCGTTGAACGCTGAAGAGGTAGGTCGAGTATATATATGCTGAGTTTTGTGAATGTGTTCTGTCCAGGGAAAGGATTGGCATCCAGGGAAGTTGATTCGTTCTTTTGTTCACTTGATCGCATACGTCGCTCCGCCCACCTGGTCCCTACCAGTCTCAACCGCAAGGTTGGTGGTACAGAGGCTGGCCAACATCAGTTCCGCCGCCCGTCCAACTCTTCCTCGCCGCTCTTGTTCGACTGGACCATAGCCCATACCGAGCCGGTCGCTGACCCAGTCCCGAACTGCGGACGTGGAAACACCTGTCCCTTGTGCCCCCGGTAGCATCTGGAGCGCCTCCAGCACCAGCTTGGCGAGATGAGGACACCGCTTGGAGAATTGCTGCCGCATGGTTTCGTTCGGTGACGTCGGTCTCGACAGAAGATTGGCGATGGAGAGAGGTTTGGAGGTGTCCGACGAGGAGCTGCCTCCTCCGCTGGTGTACGAAGTCGTGCCTCTCGAAGACGATGATGCGATGGCGGTGTAAGGAGCCGTGTCCGCTCGACTACCTGTCGGCGGCGGAGATCTGATTGGCGAAATTTGCGGATAGCGCCCACTTGACGACGGGCCAGCGTACCCTTTGCTGCTGAGTGGGTCGATGAAATGAGTCGAAATCTCGTATGTCACCTGCGATGCAGCTGGGTATAATCCTGGGTGATGCGGTCTAGAAGCCAACAGTCCATGACCGTAGCTGTAGTTGTAGCCATGGCCCGGGTTCTGGTTGAAGGTTTGGGTGGTGTTGTGACTGAGACTGTACTGATGAACGGGACCGACCCCGGGACTGCGACTTGGACCGGGACTGTGGAACTGACCGTAGCCGAAACTGTAGCCTTGACTGTGCGATGGACTTTGATCGTAACTATGGCCAGGAGCAGTGTCGCTGGGGTATCTGGGAGGAGGGTTGCGCTCCCAGCTGGTTCCAAAGCTCGGGCGCGATGTGGAGTGCCCTTCGATGGTGTGGTGAGGGTAGTATGGAGCCGGCTGATACGGAGTGGTAAGAGGACCATGGCGCGGGTCAGGGTACTGGTGAGGTAGTGAATGAAACCCATTGTAGGCAAGTGGACTCGAAAGCTTTGGCTTTTTCCTTGATGTCGACTCGTCTTCGCTGTCGAAAAGCTCGTCATCATCGGCATTGCGCGTTCGCGAAGGAGCACTGTATTTCGTCTTGCCCTTCGAAGCCGAGGAGCCTGATGGCCCCGCTGCTGGCGCTGGTGTTGGTGCCGGGGCTGACGCGAGTGCTGGAGCTGCCGCCGTCGAAGAGGTCGGCATGTGATTCGCACTCGTACTAGCTGCAGCTTGGTTGGCCGCTACAGGTGCGACTTGGTAGAAACCACGAGCCTCGCGAATGATCTTTCCGTCCCATAGTAGACGACGTAAGCTGTTAGAGATTGCCTTGCTAAGGTTGTGCGGATAGGCACGAGCTACTATCTCGTCAGCTGCGAGCTCGCGACGGAGAGCAGCAATACGAACACCGTCACCTGAACTCTCCCGGCAGATGAGCTCGTACAGGATCTGGCCGAGGATGCGGTGGTGGGGCAACCCGGTGGTATCGATCTTGGATCCTTTCATGGCAGCCTTGTCGGACTCGTGCAAAAAGGTGCTGTTTCTTGGAGTTGGCTTCGTTATCTTGATGAGTGACTTGACCTGGCGTCGAAGTCCTTTCCTATGGTGTGTTCGAAGCAGATGCGACGGTTGAGGGCTTGAGATGTGATACCAAGAACAGCTTCGCAAGAACCGGCCGCGAGAAGTATGTGTGTTCTCGCTGTGAAAGCTGCCGTGATCAAGCTTTGCAAATCGAGAACGTCTAAGCCGGCAGCGAAGGGGAAGAGAAGAAAGTGACCGACCGATAAGAAGCTGCAACGCGTTGGGTGGATACAGCTGCACTGTTGCTTTTCGCTCACCACTGGATGCGATGAGGGAATGTGACCCTCTAGGGAATGAAAAGGGTTATACGATCGGCCGTTGTGAGGTCTATGCAAGATGGACTTGTTCTCTGCCGCGACGGAGAAGAGAAAGAGGTCTGAAGTGTGGTCGAGAAGTGGAGCGAAGGGATATGGTCAGAAAAGAGCAGTGGTGGATGGTGATAACTGATCGGCGTGAAAAATTCTGCGCTGGCGCTCTTACCCTCGGTTGTGAGTTTGTGAGTTTAGCACGCTCTATGCACGCTGTACCTCCAGACGAGATAGCCGCGGTATGGAGCGAAGGGACGGGTTACTTGAGCCTTGGACCTTGAGGCTTGAGGCTTGAGGCTTGAGGCTTGATACTTTAGCGTTGGGCCTTTCACTTGCGATGTCTTCTAGCCCTATTCCGCTGGCTCTGGCAGTAGTGGTCGATCCCCCGTACCAGAGAAGTGTAGGGTGTTCTAAACGTGCGTTACTCCCTGGATGGACCAGAAAAACGAAGGGTCGAGCGTCAATATGGTGGATGTGGTAAACTGCCAGAAATCTGAGATCTTGCGGGAGAGTAGTCCTGAAACAGGATCCGAGGCCGAGGACGTGGTGGGAAAATAGGTGTTGCCTTAATCGTCCTTAATGAGCTGCGGATGAAAACAAAAGAACCATTTAATCCGAGGGTAAAACGAGCGTAACGCTTAACAGTGGAGATGCTGGCGGGGGTATGTAAATGTGTGTAGGATGGAAGAAGTTTTGATGGCGAGAGCGGTCTCTGTTGAGGCGTTGAGGCTTGAGGCTAATGGAAAAGATTCACAAGGGGTAGCGCGGTAGCGAGCGGGTGGGGTCGGAGGGACCAAATGATCAAAACTGGAAGAGGATGTCAGTATGTCAGTATGAATCTACCGAAAGAAGAACAGAACAGGGAGTAGAATATACTGTAAGTATTAAGTATCAAGCAGCAAGTGATGTGAGCGTGAGGCGAGAGGCGAGACTGCGAGTGGCTTGAAATGAGGCATGTGGCCGATGATGACTCGTGCTACCCAGTAGGCCTCAGGACAGACGCTAGGTAGACGATACACATCGATCTCTTAAGACGCTCCTGCCACTTCATGCAGGTGTCACTTCACGGACATGGACGTCCAGCGGAGCATGAATACGCATTAGTCGACATTATTTTACCATCATTAATATATACATTTAGATTTAAAGAGGACTAATATTAATAATGATCCTTGCTCACCCAAGCTGAAACAATAATAACACACGCTCAGCGCTTATTCTTAGCGTTTAAGCGTTTAGACTGGAGCGGACAATATGTATATTCTCACCGAGAAAGCCACCACCGAGCGAGGCGCCGAGGTCGAGTGTTAGATCGTAAACTTCGATAGATTTTCATACATAGATCTGCTTCTCTGTGCGTCTCCTCCCATCAGCGCAGCAGAATTTATGTCCCACACATCGCCCATGATAATATATGTAGTCTCGCAGTATCGTAGTATCGTAGTGGTCTGCCTTTCTTTCAAAATATTAAATCTTTTTCGGCGGGGCGACCGTCGACGCAGCTAGCTGCAGGTCCGGCAGCTTTATGTAGTCTACCACAATAATGCCTGCCGCTCGAGCTGCAGGCGGCCTTCCCGTGACAGCAAGAGTTGGTAAGTGTGATGGTAAATATTTCGGCGAACTACAATGTCACATGCTGCTGTTACCGAGGGGTTGCCTGTCCGCCTCCCGCGCTCCCGCTGCGAAGCTTCCAATACATAGTAATAATGTGCGGAGTTCAGGCTCAGACTCCAGCGTTAAGCGCTATAAGCTCAAAACTCCAGGGGGCTGCTGCCTGCTGGCCTCAGGCACAATGATAATCGACACTTGCTAACGCTAATCACAAACGCTTCATCGCTTCATCGTAGTTCATCTCCCGCCTGCGATAAACATCGTCGAAAAGCGGAGTTTGACAAAGATGCAGTGATATGTATGTGATGCTGATCAATACTGCCCTGGCTGCGTCTGAAATCTGAACACTACGTACATATACTGAATAATAATGCTGATCGCTACTGATTACTGATTGCTGCCCCAGAACACATATGTATGTAGTCATTACTCATTATTAGCCCAGACATCCACAAAAGAAGAAAACTTCCCATAAAGTTCTACTAAAGCCCAAACGCTGACCGCCGACATTATACATATATACTGTAGGTGTAGGTTGCCGTTATTCTTGGAAGGATGCTGCTGCGATACTGCTTCAATCTCGTGGGCCATAAACCGCCTTATTGTAAGTGCAAGCTCCAGATTTGAGACTCAGCTTAAAACCTCCGGCCTCAAGGACCCAGGTGTACATACTCGACTACTCGTTCATAGACGGGTCGCCTCATGTGTATGTACACATTTTGCGGTCCGCGGAGGAAGGTCTGCAGGTCTGTCTGGTCATGGTCCTTGACTGGGACAACTCGGAGCCGCATTTGCTATGTACATGGTTAAAGAATTGTTGACTCTCGATGACCGATGACCACGCGTGTGTGAACCTAAATGTATTATTCAGAGTTTCCGGATAGTTGAAGCAAGGCGTGCTAGCTACTAGCTGCTAGCTGTGTCGGCGAAAAGTAAGCCGAGCGTGATGGTGTTGAGTTGACGGTACACTACGAATATATGTATGGTCGCAACTCGCATATGGAGCGTGCGCACTCGGAAGAGCCAGTAATATCATTCCCGTAAGAAGCCAGAAGTCTGACGAAACCATCGGTTATTCCTGTATGCAGCGATGGGTCAAACTTAGCGCTGAGCGTGAACCGGACTTCTGGATTACGGTCAGTGATTATGTACTACATACCGACGAAGGACGATCACTACATCACTGATGCAACAAGGCATAGTAGTAGTACGTAGCAGGAGCATGTGTATGCAGCATGCAGCAGCATGCTGGGGGATGGGCCGACAGTTGCAGACTGCATCGACCTGCCCTGACGCAGGCACATCGTCCTCAAGGGCGGCATCGTGCCCTCATCCAAGCAGGCTTCATCGTCACCATCCTATGACCCCTTTCACCGCTCCCCAGCAGACTCCCGCCGACATCAGCGGACCGCTCTTGACGGTGTTGCAAGAAATACATGCTCATGTTCGCGAAAGAAATCATTGAAACTCTTTAATTGATGTTGTCTCGACTCTCGCGTCTTGCTGCTTGCTACTGTCCCATCTATGTAAATAATTTGTATTGGCAACACCTCAACCATGTATTATTATTGCGGCACTCTGGACTATGCATGAGTATGGTCTAATAAGCTTCCCATCTCTGCTTTTCTGCACCGCTGTACCTCTGTAAAATAATCTGGTTTGTGCGCATGAACATAGAGCATAGATCATGCATCATGAACAAAAATGGCTGGCTTTGTTTGGTGCATTTGTTTCGCTTCGGTAGTGATGTGAAAATCATATTATTATACCGTGCACGTATTTTCTTTTTCACGTTTCATATTTCATATTTCATTCTTATGTTTTTCAATCTCGATGCTCAATGCAGCGATTATCACGGTTCCGATCTCCCACGCCCCACGGCGGATGGGAATACTGTACTACATCGTTCGTCGATCGTCGATCATTATTGCTCAAGGAACGTGACGAGACAACGTTGCTAGCGTCAGACCTCAGGCCTCGGCCCTTATCGCTACCATAGACGTACCTGCTGGTTAGATATACATAGTACGTTCGGCAGATGACCTCTAGTTCAGATCCCAAACCGTCCTACTTCATCGCGCCTCACGCGAACATACACATCGGTTGTGACGCAAAAGAAGAGCGTGCCTCCCCACCTCAGTCTGATGTCTCATTCGTATTAGTGCAGGACTCGTATTTCGATGCTTCGTTTTCACACCTTGGGAGACGCGGTCGGCCGGACAAAGAATCCCCCGCCCACCCTATCTATCACCTCATTCTCGACCAAGCTCAACACCACCAGTTCGACCATCCTATTAACCTTGAACCGCTTGTCCGCGTCACCCGACGTTGATGCGCCGCCCTCGAGATGGGCCCATATGCAGGGCTGCAGAACGTCCAACCCGACTCCTGTCGAAGGTCCGCGTTGATCCGTCGTACCCTTAGATGAGCGAGACTGGTTGTCAGAAGCCGTGCCAGCTGATGGCAGGAGAGACTGACTGGGAACGATAGCAAGTTCTCCAATCGCTCCTCGAACGACTTCTGTGAGGTTTGGTGCCAGCCGAATGAAAGCGTGCACGAGCGCGCGAGAGACCTGAGTCCCATCCGAAAGCTTGATCTTCTCCTGCCTAGCTTCGTTCTTCGATGCTGCGAGCGTAGTGAGAGCTGCAACAGACGCCGTTTCACTTGAGCGCGCCAATGTAGCATCGCCCTCACGGTGCAGAGATGCGTGCGCCGTACTCGGGCCAACGTTCTCTGAGTCGGAATCGCGTCCCCCGAAAGCACCGACAACGCGTATCTTCTTCGTCCGACGTGCGTCGACCGTCGACAGCTCTTCATCCTCGCTTGCGCTGCTGCTGCTGCTGTCGATGTAGCGTCCTTTGCCTTTGTTCAAGGTGCATTGCCGCCGATGCTGTGGTGAGCGCGAAGCAATGGATGCAGAGGTTTCCGAGACGCCTTCCATCCGAGATCCAGGCTCAACTTGTCCCGACTTGCTGCTAGTTGGCTCCTCCGTGCGATGATGCTTGCGGCGTGAGGGCGTTGAGGTATCCGCCAAGCTGTGCGGGTCGACGGAACGGGACGCGTCCTCAACGTTGGGGCCTTTGGCGCTGTCGCTGCTGCTATGATTCTCTGTGGCAGCCGCGCTAGCTCGAAGCTTTCCACTAGAGACTGGGGCGGAGGTAGATGCCTGACCGAGGTTGGGAAGCTTAGTGCTCAGAGCACGGTACCTGCCTTCAGCGGTGCGCAGAACTTCTCCCCTCCGGAACAGTGCAAGGCATCGGTTCGAGATTGACTGGTAGAGCTTCTTGGATCCTGGATACGCTTCGAGAAAGCGTGGGTGCTGTGCAGAGAAGCGGTCACGCATCTCCCATAGGGCACAGCCTTCCTCCTTGTCGTTCTCCAAGAGGTACTCTACGACCATCCATTGTAGAGAGTCGGCGTCGGGAAGTCGCTTTAGGCAAAGCTCTCGATGTGCGTCTCGCGCTGGCCCGCCGGAAGGCCAGCTGGACTGCTTTTTTGAAGCTGATGCAACAGTGCTGGCAGCTGCCTTTTGGGGGACTGGAGCAGGAGCAGGAGCTGGGTCAGGGTTTGTAAGGACAGACGGCCGCAGCAAGGATGGAGCGATCTCTTCAGTACCCTTGCGCTCCGTCTGACGAGTCGAGTCAATGTGCCGCTACAGCCACGTCAGATGCGAGAGAAGGAGAAGGCCAGGCGGGGAGGTCGGAAGTACGCGTTAGTGCCAGCATTCTCAGCGCGAAGGATCTGGAGGAATACCGCAGAGGAGGACCTCACCTTGATCAGCTTGTAGAATAGATGCGCTCCGTTCGCATCCCTAAATATCGTCTTCAGGATCTGAGGCGCGTCGGTAGCTTGTGTCCACGGCCGTCCCTTCTGCAGCATTCGTCGTCCAACGAGGGAGGAACGAGTTTAGTGCGAGAAGCAGGCAGGGTGAAGCATAGGATTGGTCAAAGGATTCCGGATACGGTACGAAGTTCCGAAGCAAGTGTTGCCGTATGCGTGAGAACAGAGACGAGTGAGTGGAGACAGCGTCAGTAACCATTGTTGCACTCTAACAGGTCTACTTCTCCCCCCTTTACACGACGTGCCCGCCTTCTCTCTCACAGGTGCCTCGACTCATCGGACCGTGCTCCGGTCGACAAGGAAGCAACGCGGAGCGACGGGGTAGCATCGTCTGGAGAACCACCAACATCTCCCAACATGCACGTCCAAGTCCTACCATAAGCAGGGTCGCAAAAGCAGAGCACATGCAGCGGTCGGCTACATCCAACAATGCCTGGCCATCGGAGAACAAGCGGGCCATAGCAGTAGAGCGACAGGAGGAAGGATGCGTGAAGGGACTGACCTTGAATCGCTCCTCCCGAAACGTCAAGTGGACCTCACGATCGCCCAACATGCTAACGACGTCCGGGTAGATCGTCTTCTCCGTGCCAGCATCAGCAGCGTCCGTAGTGCTCCGCTCAGCCAATAGGTGTCGGAACTTCTCATCGACATCTAAAGCCTTGCTACCACCATCTCCGTTCGCGTCCCCTGCATTGGATCGACCTGCCGTAGTGTTGGGCGGCACCGTCTTGAGTATGGGGGTGGACTGCATCCGACACCACGATGATGAGCCCTCGATACCCTACAATGGCAAGCCCCAAAGGCCCAAGACAGGAGTCAGCAATCACGAAAACATAGCCAGCTACACCAGATCACAACGGGCCACCTTCCGACTCACCGAGATCTTCAATCCGAAGAAGGCATAGGTCTCAGGATAGTGCTGGCGCTGCTCCCACACGAGCATCTCAGCTCTCTCCGGTTGGTCTCCATCCCCCATGTCGACGGTCACGCCGCCGTTACCGTATGCAGAGCAGCCATTGGCTTCTCGACACAGTGCGATGGCAAAACTGAGCAGCATTATCTCCTCAGGCGTCGCAAGAGGACGAAGAAGGCAAGGCGATGGGCTTTGGGGCAGAGGGGGGGGAATGGGGAGCGAGCAGGAAGAAAACCCTGGTCCTGACGCTCCGTTCTTTATAGGGAGTCGGCAGCGAAGCCCTGTCGATCTCATTCCCCGGCCGCGACGGCGGCTTGCGACCTCGATGCCGGCACAGCGCAAAACTTCTGTCATGCCTCATCTCATTCCCATCATTTTCCCATCCGTCTTCCCATCGGAGCTGCTTGCTTGCATAGCGAGCGGGTAACACGATCTCATTTCATCTCAAGAAACGAGGCGGAGGAACTCAACTCATCTATATATTTCAAGCAACCAAGCAACAGGATGGAATGAAGTCATCATCCGTGTGCTTGTCTTCTACAACAGCCGGAATCATCGTCGATCGTCTACGGTGCAAGCATCGCGAACAGGAAGCCCGGTCTCCAACCGCGCTCGGCGAACGTCCGCTCTTCGCAGCAGCAGCAGCAATAGCCGCGGACTCTATCTTCGTCTTCACCCTCTTCCTCCCCGTCCAAATGCACTGCATACTCGTCCAGGTGTCCAGCATTTCGTATCTCTTCCCAGCAGCGTCAGGCTCAGCAACCTGGAGCATCACAACCGGCACTGAGGGATGGTCATGGATCCCCAACAGTTCCAGCGGTCTAGCTCGTTCGGCATCGCCATCCGTCACTCGAACACCGACGGCTCGGCTGTCGTCCCGCCCTGCATCACGGGTGTCGACATAAGCGGCGACATGAGCGGCGAGTTCGTCGCGTTCCATTCGAGTGAAGGCGACGCCGCAGCAGCAAACCCGACGCTCGGTTGCGGGTGTATGCGGTACGTTTGCTGCTGCTGCTCCCGGTTCCGAGCTGTCCGACGACGGTAGTCAAGCGAGGTCGAGCGCGAACGTCCCCTCCTCAAAGCGTCGTCCTCAGCAGCAGTGGCAGCGGCAGCAGCAGCAAGAGCCGCAGACGGAAGTCCGCTCAAGTCCATCGAGTCCAGTGAGACTCGCAGTATACGATCCCAGGACTCCCAACTCGGCAGCTGATGACTCGTCTCCTCGAAATGCTCGGTACCGTCCACGAGGGGAGAGACCGAAGCTTCGCTGTCCGTCCCGTGTACGCTGAGCTCGAGGTCGTACCGTTCCATGAAGTTGGCCTGCGCAACGGCACGTAGCCAGGCACTGATGTTCGGACGGGAGTCGTTGTTCTCGACCGGAAGAGGCTCGTAGCCGTGGCAGGACGCTGTGTAATCAAGGAAATACGGACAAGACGATCTGTCAACGATGCGATCGCACGAAGAGAAATCACAGCTCTGCATGGAACGTACCAGGAAGTGGGCTTGGCTGAGCTGCAGCTACATGCTGGTTAGGGCTTTGGTCACGATGCATAGGAGTGCGTGGAGCAGCTTCGACGTCCGTGTGGTGGTCCGCGGTGACGACAGCAAGGGCAGAGCCAGGAGCAGCAGCAGCATTGTTCGGTGTGGTGCTGCTACGTGCATCTTTAGCACCGATAGTCGTGCTACGACGTTGCAGAGCCTTCAGGTTGCGGGTGGATTTGCTGATGGATAGACGGTGAGCGCTAATCCATCGCTCGAGAAGGCTCTGCGTCGACTTGCTTCGCATGATGGTGGCAGAGTTGACGGTAGTGGGCTCAACAGACGGCTCTTCTTGACTTGCTATCTCGTCGAAGTCAGAGTTGAAGCGGACCATCAGCTCAGCTGCGTCTCTCAGAAGCTCGGGACTGATCTCGGTGCTGGGATGATGTTGTCGGTGTTCGCGAACCGGATTGTCGTTGGTGCTGAGGGCAGCAGGTCCATTTTCGGGCAGCTGGGGCAAGGTAGAGGACATTGGGATCGACGTCGGTGTGGGCCAGTCTGCCTCGATCCGGTTGTCTCCACGTCGTGCCGGCAGGGAAGCAATGGACAGACGATTGTTCAAGCTGCGTAGCGATCGTGGGATAAAGCGTGAAAGACGAGCAGAGGCGCTGGTGGTACTTTTGCCGGCTGCTGCAGCGCTGAGACTGGAGGAGCTTGTAGCCGTTGGCTCTCGGTGTGGCATCGATGGCCCACTTAAAGGTCCAAGTCGTTGTTGCGAAGTGTCTGCGGACTGGTTTGCTCGGATGGCAGCGATGGCAGAATGTTGGGATTGGTCGTCGCTTGAGTCCGAGTCTAGCAGGTCTTGAGCAGTGAACGTAACCCGTCGGCTGGCTGTGTTGCGGAAGGATGCTGTCGGGGTGGACAACGTCGCAATGGTACCATCCTTGCTACGATCGGCGTGATAGAAGTATCGAGAGAAGAGAGCCTCGGCGGAAGAGTAGTTTTGGACTTTGCGTGGAGCGGCTGGAATGTTTGAGTCGTAGGTGATGCTGGTGTCCTGACTTCCAAGCCTGTTGGTAGGCGTACTGGGTGGAGAAGCGGTCCAAGTGTACCTGTGCAGTCGTTTCTTGTCCTCTGTTGCCCTTTCGGTAAGCCTGTCGACATTGCTACCGTCGTTGATCCTGGTTCCAGAGATACTTCCTGCTGGGTCGCACAGAAAGTTCTGCGTAGAGGGCGACGGTGTTGGGGAGGGTGACAAGACGTCCCTGTGACGGAAAGGACGTTGCAGGATCCGACGAAGGATGGTGTGGGACGTCTTCTTCTGAGGGGTCGGTGGGAAGGCAAGGTCTACGGGCTTGCCAGACTTGTCCTTGTGGTCATCCTCGTGGTTGTAGGCTAGAGCCTGGGGTGTGACACTAGCCAGACTTGACGACGCCGAGATTGGATCGATGGGAGTGAAAGCCAGAGTCTCGCGAGTCCTGGATGAGCTGGACGACTGACTGCTGGAAGGGGTGATGACTTCCGAAGATGTTCCGGCTTTGAAGAGTCGAGTGCCAGAGAGGATGGTACTTTTGCGTCTCGTTGCAGTCGGACTGGGTGTCAGGATCTGGTGGGGACTGCCCGCGAAAAGGGATGAGATAGGCGGCATTAAAGGTCGTGATTGGAGAGCAGATGCGTTCGAAGCGTGAGGAAAGGATGTAAGAGCAAAGGTATAAGCACTCGACAACGATGAGGATGAGATCAGAGCAAAGGGGGACCCAGATTCGCCAGGGAGATGTATGCTATATATCAGGTCTACTCACACAGCTTGTGTCTACCCTTCCTTCCCTGCGAGTGTGCAGAGTTCCCGTTGAGAAGAAGTCCAGGGAGAATCCTTCATGCCTCGACGACGTTCGCTATGCATACCGTCTTGACTGCCAGCAATGCAAGTGTCGTTGGCAAGACACGAGGACCAGGACCTTTGCGGATGAGATCGATAGACGTGACCGGAGGATGGCAGACTTTCTCCTTGCTTCATTCCTTGGGAGTCACATGTCTAAAGCATTAAGCAGTTAGCAGCTCTTGCCTTACATTCGCAGCAGACTGGAATGCTGTCCGTGTCCATCGCCATCGCCGCATATATGTAAGTCGGTCAGCTTCTTCCTGTAAGCACGAAGAGAATCAGGAACAATTGATCGAGACTACCCAAGGTCAAGAGGCGCTCAGCTCCAAGGCAGCATCAGGAAGGCGTGACCATGACTTAGAGTATGTGCATCAGGGCACTGACAGCCGCAAACAGTCACCTGCTCGTCCGTCTCGACCAGCAGGCAGCAGGAATGCTCACTTGGAATGCTCAGCTCGACCTCCCCCATCTCTCACTCCTTCCAGCGAATGGCCAATTGGAATGAGGATGTGAACAAACAAACCAGAAAATGTGAGACGTGAGACGCCTGAGGATATTTTGAGACCCCCCATAGGTTTTTTGACATGTGGACTGGCTGTTTATTTTCGCAGGGAAAAGCCTAAGCTTTGTTAATTGTTTCCGCTTTGCGTGTCACTTTGCAGATCGCCTCAATTTAAGAATGTTGTCTTTGTTCTTCCGCACAGACTGCTCCGCTGCACCGCTGCATCCTCAGAATCTCGGAGGCACGTCTTAAGCTCTCCTCGCTTTATTTGTTCTGAGGCAAAGTCTGATGAAACTCACCGACGGAAACTTACTCACGTGATTCGCGACCACCACGCGACTGTTTACATACTTGGGACGCCGCCTAGCAACAGTTGGAGCTGAGGAAATTTTTGGGACGAGGTTTCCTTGCGCTTCTGACGGCCAAGGCGAGAGACAAAATCAGAAGAACTGACTGACTGAGCAAGGCTTCATCGCAATGGTCAAGTCCGCAAAGCACAAGGCACAGCGCGCAGCTGACTTCAAGGTGAGCTGATTATGGAGTAGAATCTTGCGCGTCGGTCTGATCCTGACAGCGAATTTTCCTGGGCGCCTTCTCATCCACAGAAAACCAAACTCAAGCTTGGCTCAGGGAAGGGGAAGAATGCGACCGCAAAGACGGCAACAGACACTTCCTTCAAGAGCAGGACCATCGCTTTACCCCAGCAGAGTATCACGGCGGACAAGAGCCAGGCCATCGTCACCCGCCGAAATCTCACCCTCGACGATCTTCTGGGTCAGACAAGGCACTACAATGCTGCCACACGCAAAGGTGAGCTTCATCTGTTTTCTGCATTTAGTCTGCATAAACTGCTACTGATTCCTTTGCTTCTTTGTGTTGGAAAGACGCGCTCTTCGGTCTGCGCGAGCTGCTTAGCCTCCATCCTTTTCTCCTGCACAAACCCGGCATCCTCCCTTCCGTCCTTTCCGCGGCACTGCGTCTAGTTCCCGATGAGGATCCCTCAGTGCGCAAGGCAGTGTTCACCTTCCTCAACTATCTTCTCCCTGCGCTCAAAGAAGAACATGAGGAATCCGGTGGTGCGGGAGCAGGCGGTCCATCTCCAACCAGGTCGGCCCCCGCTCTCCTCCTATATGCGCCTTCCCTCATCCTCTACACCGTGTCTGCACTCTCGCATATATTTACAGAGGTGCGCATCGACGCCTTGCGCATTCTCAACCTTCTCCTCGACCACATCCCAGAAGCCGTCGTCCGCGGCTGGGACGGCTTCGGCCCCGCCCTTCGCTCGGGAAGTCATCTTGGTGGTGCAGGAGGAGGAGGAGGGGAAGGGGACGCATCTTCAAGTCGAAGAAATGCAGACTCGACGGGACCTCAGGTGATCACTTGCCTTCTCACCATCCTCGGTATTCCCGACCTGAGTACACTTGCAGCTCAACAGATCGAACAGCAACGCAACCCGAACTCCACCTCGTCATCCTCCCTATTGAGCGGCATGAGCACAGCAACAGCCGTTCTCCCCGCATCGGCCATGCTCTTACTTTTCGATACCATCGGAAAGTTCCTCAACGCTTGCGATCTCGGTGGTGCTTCTAGGGTCAACAAAGAGGTGGCCGGGAACGACCTGCGCTGTCCGACATGGTTCATGCGCTCTGCTTTCTCGTCATCCTCCGATTGCGAAGCCTTTGAGCACTTTTTGCGTTTCGATGCATCTAGCGCTGGTGTGCAGGACGCGAGCGACGAAAATGTTTCGGCTCAGATCTTCTCGACGGCGTCGGCACAATATATGCAGGAGGGTGATTCGCTCCTCGACGTGTATGGTCAGTCATCGGCTCCTGCGTGGACCACGATAAACTTACAAGCTACGCTGGCTGCGACCACGGAACTGCTCGCTGCTTTCGACGAGACTGCGATGGAGGAACAGGAGATTGGATCTAGCTCAAGACAGAAGGACGGATCTGTCCGGAAAGCAAGTCCTAAAGCGGTTCCATCGCGATTCAGTGTTCTCGCTTCAGCACTAGCTCCCGTCTTCCTCAACGCCCTCCTCGACTCCGCATCGCCTCTGTTCTCCCCAGATTCCGTGATGAACAACGTCGCTCTTCCTCAGACCCAAGTCAACCCAGCCGCGGGCCTGGACTTGCACGGAACGCTCATTCTGGCTATCGTCAAAGCGACACTTACTCTCTGGCGTTCACTCGCCTCATCTCTGACCTCGTCTGCTATGGCGGGCCAGGGTCGGAAACTTTCAAACAGCCAGATGAGTGATCTTGGCACTTTCCTCTCCAAATTGGCGCCCTACTTCCCTTTCTCAGAACACATCCCCGGCGCCAGCTCGAGGACTCCTCAACAGACGGAAGAGATCGTGGAGATGGAGTTGGCATATGCGGAACTTGTCGCTCTGTGTATGTTCTGTCTGGACTCGAATACACCTGAAGGGGCGGAGCGACGGGAGGTCCGTACGAGAGGGTCGGGCAAGAGGAAGGCGTCGATGCGGGAGATGCTCTTACATCAGCTTGATGAAGTTGGGGAGTACATCATCGAGACTTTGCTTGGTGAACGGCAGACAACGGCGGGCTTGTCAGGCAAGAGCGGCGGAGCTATCGTCGCTCCTCTATCGTCTGCGACCTTTTCTGAGTTGCTACCCACCATTTGGCTTCTCATGAACCTGGACCACGAGCGGGATCGAAGAGCGAAATCGAAGCGGGCCGAGGAGGATTCGGATGATGATGATTCGGACGAAGATTCGGATGAGGACGAGTCGGAGCCTGTTGAGCTTTCGACCAGACTGGTCGAGGCGATCGTCACATACTTTGGCAAAGCAAATCGCGGCAAGGCGCTCATCTTTGAATTGGTAGCAAGATTAACAGTGGTGAGTCTGAGCATCTTGGCTTTTTATGAATGTCTTGTCCATTCTTAGTAAAATGCTCACATACTCTCTTCTGCTACGCCGTCCCTTGCGCATCCAGCTTCACTCCTATCCTTCCTACTCTGCACATTTCTCACCCCTGCGATACCCGGCAATTCTCCAGGTTCTGAGGAAATGGTTCCAGAGTCTGCCGAGGGTGCTCTGGGATGCGGCCACGAAGAAGGATGTCAATCTTGCCAACACAGTCTTGGAGTACTTACGGACTGTGTGCGCAGCGGATGATGGCGAACTCTTCACACATGATGTACGTTCATATTCCTCACTGCTTAAATCTTGGCGATTGCTGACCACCTAGATTGCTTTCTGCAGGACATTGACTCTCTGCAAGCACCACTGGCCGTCTTCTTCCACATCCATCATCCAAGTCGTGGGTCGTTGCAAGGCCCATATGCCCGCTTGCCTGCCGAAGCGCAAAACAGAGCCAAGGCTCTGCTGTACTACCTTCAGCCTCTAGATACCAAACTCAGCAGCGCAGCTGCAGAGGCAGGTGCTCTATAAATTTAAAAGCTACCACGGAACGTCGATATATCATGCTCATGGAAGTTTTCAGGCTTCAAAAAGTGTACATTTACAATTGCAGGAGGTGCTCCTGATCATCGGTGCTTTCGCAACAAGTTCGCCACGCGCTTCTTCTTCTTCTCCCCCGCTGCTTTGGCCTGTGTGCTTGTCGTCGTGCTGGGAACCGGATTCTCGGCTTGTTGCTCGTCCTCGATCTTCTCGAGTACGGCTGAGAGTCGGGTGTGTGATCTGGAGAGTGTTTTAGCGATGAAGTCGGAACCTTGATCGTCGGCGTCGGTGATGGCGCGGTCGAGCATGGCGAGAATTGGTATGATTTGTCTGTAGATCAGATCAGAACAGAAAGCACAGATCAGTACTTTGAATTGGGAGGAAGAGTTCAACGCGAGAGATAAAAGAGGGTACGCACGATTTGTCCATATGTACGGCGTAATCCGCTAACGCATCCCACTCCGGCGCAAGGAAGCCAAAGACCATTTCCAAAGCTCCCTTCAGCTCTCGCATAGGACCGCCAGCTTGAGAGGCAGAAGTACCAAAGCCGAAGAGCTGAGTTGCTCGACGACGGAAGTATGGTTCCATATCGCAGTAGTCCGCAAAGGTGACGTTCGAGTCGTTGATCCCTAAAAATTCGGAGATGAATGTCTGTTCACCTTGAAAGAGGGGTGTCAAGCTGTCGACAACTCTTTGGAACACCTGGAAATAACAAAGAGAAAGAGATCAAGGTCAAATTCGTCGTTCTTGCTTAGGAGCAGGGATCTGAAAAGTAGACTCACCTCGGTGGCAGTCAGGTCACCATCATCCTGAATCTTGGCACTCTTGCTCTTGTCACCTTTAACCACTCTTTTAATAGTCGCAGCCCGTCCGAAAGTGCCAAAATCACCAGACCCCTTCCCATCATACCCACTCTTCGAGCCATCCATTCCATTCCCAGTACTCGAATCTCCAACTTCCCAACCATAGTCATCTCCATTTCCCCTCTTGATCCTCTTCTTCCAACCACTGAAAAAGGCGATCATCTCCCGTTTCCAACAATCGCTCACACTCGCATAGTACGCCCCACACAGTCGAGCGAAGTACGCCGGACTGGTCTCCTTCATGTAGAGCACCAGACCGCAGTACCGACCCAGCTGCTCCTCGAGGTGCGCATGATTTTGCAGACTGGGACCGGGATGGCGCGAAGGGCTGAGCGCGTTTTGTCGCACTGGGTCGGAGAGGTACGACGCTGTCTCTGCGGTGAGAGTGAGGTTGACATGATCGAAGACCCGTTTGCAGAATCGCTCCGAAAGCGTCCTGTACTCGTCCAGTCGCTCCGTGGCGGCAGAAACGTTCTCGCCCGTCGTGGAAGTCGCTTGTACGATACTCTTGTAAAGCTCGCCAGCTGCGCGTTCCAACTCTTCAATCCCACCCCTCGACTCCAGACTAGCATGCTTGAGGGTGTAAATGCTGCCTTCGTCCACGTGAATCGTGTCCAACAGCCGCTCAATTTCGGCCGCAAGTTTCTGCTGGTTGCTGGTGTGAATCTGCAAGGCGCCATTCTGGGACTCGATGTGATTTATGTCCTCGTCTCGTCCGTTGAGCGACATCTTGAACCGCATGATCATACTCTCCATCGTGTCAAGTTGCAAAAGCGCATCGTCCATGTGCTTGATGACCAGTCCGACCCGCTCATCAGACTCGACCATACCGTGAATGTTGGCCTCCTCCAGCGCACTGAGCTCTTTCAGAAGACGCGCTTCGATCACATCGGCCGTCCCTACGCTGGCAGTCGCATTTCCACCAAACATCACGTCGCTCCCCTTCGCAAGCCTTCTCCGCTTCCCAAAGCCGGCCCCAAAGGCACCTTCGCCGATCATTGGCCTCCATTCAAATCCTTCCAGCATTTCCTCAACATATGCAAGCGTCGGATCCTCGTCGTCGTCATCATCCTCACCTCCGTCAAGCGGCAGCACCTTTGATAATGTCCGTGCGATCCTCTTGGGCGGTTGTGGGCGCAGATTCGACTGATCCGGAGCAGCAAGAGTCTCAGTGATGCTGGGAATGGAAGGCACAGCCGGAATCATTTCCACTGGCGCAGATTTTGGAGCGTCGAATGCGTGAGGTGGGCCGTCGCCTCCCGTTGGAGTTGACGGAGACCGCGCTGTAGTTGTGCGCTCCGCCCGACTGCTAGACCGTCCGGCATCAGCTCCTTGACTGCCCGCTGTGCCGGGTCTACGACCTGCTGCACGACCCAGATCCGGGATTGACTCGGACCGACGCGGAACGGGAACTCCGTTCTGAATGTGCGGGGAGGAGCCCATGCGGCGCAGCGAATTTCCTGTCCCAGGGCGTGATTTGGGGCTGGGGAAAGCGCTGGGATCGGCAATTGTTCGGGAAAACGTCGGGGAATCTCGAGAGGATGATACGGAAGGCCTGGTCGGAGCTGTGAAGGCCGCCGCAGATGTTTGGGTAGGGGTAGCGTCACCAAGTACGACACCTCCGTATGGATCGTCATCATCATCATCTGTAGCTTCTGCTGCGTTTCCGTACGAGGCTGCTGAAGTCTTGGGTAGCTGTGCTGGAGCCGGAGGCAGCATGGCAGCAGGAGGTGGAGGAAGCTGCGGCGAGCGGGATGCCTGCAGTCGCGAAGAGGAGGCAGCCTTGCGCAACGTCGGATCTTCAGCGCCGATAATGCCTGCGCGCCCCCTGTCTCGCCTCCTGGACTCTGGCACCGGCGAGGCGACGGGTGATCCGAAAGTCGAAGCGAACGGAGTCCCCTCGGCTGTGGGTGTTGTTGGGGTTGTTGCTGATGGGCTTAAGGAGGGGACCGGGATGTTCAGAGACGGCTTCAGGCTCTGTCCCTGGCTTGAAGCGTTGGAGTGTACGGAGGATATTGACTTGCGACCGGCAGGCGTATCGTCCTGTGATGCCCTACTGGCAGATGGGACGGCAGACGTGGAGGTGCTGCCAGGCGAGCCGGCGGGTTTTGAAGAGGCTGTGCGGGAGGAGGCGGCTGCCTGCACGGTCAGGTTGATCAGGACAGGTCCAGCACTGTCGCCTGTATAGCGCCGGTAGACGTTGACGATCATCTGTAGGAAAGCTTCTTGTTCATTCGGACGGTCAGAGGTGTAGCTGTACGGTCTTGTGAGCGTTACTGTGAATGAGGTGGGCTGGGTACGCAGAGTATGGAAGCTCTTCTGTCAGCTGGCATCCTTACCATGCAAAGCGCAAGTGTGTCTGACTCACTGTATGAACTTCCACCTGCTGCAGCAAATTCAAGTCCCAGTCCTTGCCTATGCTGTAGGTCATGTTGGAGTTCCGTCTGGCCTTGTTGAGCGTGACTCTGCCGGTGTCCCTGTCGACCGCCGTGATGAGATACCGAGACTTGGGGCGGCTGGCCTGGTCAGGATCCTGCTCCTGTATCTTGAGGTGGGAGATGTATGCATTGTTGGGCGACCGAGAGCGCAACGCATTGTTGAATGCCTCGCGGTCTGCATTAGTCCTGGATGAGCTGCCATCGGCGGCCCCTGCAGCGGCAACGCCAGCACCACTGGGCATATTTGGGAGATGCGATGTCGGGAGCGCGTGGGTATGGGCGAGCGGGTGTATTGTAAGGCTCGGAGTCGAAGAAGCTCAGGCTGTCGGTCGCTCACAAGACGAGGAGAAAGTGGCCGTCGTTGGGGACCTCGAATGCATGCAAGTGACGGTGCGGGGCATGGTTCACGCTCACTCCGGCAATTCCCAGACAGCCGGGAATCGACACTCGCTCCTGACCTTGGAGCTCGTCGCCATGGATTTCCTCGACGGTGGCCTCGACGCGCTTTAGAAATCGTCGCTCCCTTTGGCTTCTGTCTGGTGTCCTGGCTTATACATAGCGATAATGGCAACGACCCTGCCGCCCTTTGCCTCAACGTCCAAGGCAGCGCAGAGTTCGCCTCTGGAGTTTCCTCCGCCGCCTCCCGACCCGGAAGTCGAGTATGACATCGAGCTCGTCAACTACAGAGGCGAATGCGATCTCGCTGCCATCATCGCTCTCATCGAGAAAGAGCTGAGGTCCGTCTCCTTCTCCTCACCTTTTTGCTGAAGAGAGTGCCTTCGGTGTGACTGACGATTGGACATTTCTATGCCTTCCAGTGAGCCATATCTGATTTACACCTATCGCTACTTCCTCAATGAATGGTAAGTCTGAGCTATGGTCTATTCGCACTGCCTATGTATGGACGACTGATTTCCGCTCTTTCTTTTGCAGGCCACATCTTGCATGGCTCGTGAGTTCCATTCTTTAAGGAAAGCTCGGACATTCCGCTCATCCACTCGCTCCCAATTCTCAAGGCGCATTCAATACCCAGGAAACCGCGTCCACCGCCCCTTCCTCCTCGGTCTGCCAACGATCCCGCCGCGCTGGCTTCCGACACCGAGTCCTTATCTCTGACTGCCACCCCTTCGCATGCTCGAGACGACAGTCAGGCCGAGAGAAGGGCAAATGTGGAGGAGCATAGCAGTGCGCTCCGAAGAGCACCTGTCGGGGTTATTGTCAACAAACTGGATCGACACCTCAAAGGCGATCGACTTATGCGCGGATACATCGCCATGCTGAGCATTCATCCCACCTGGCGTGGCAGAGGGATCGGTGAGTCCGAAATGCTTCAACATCAATGGTTCTGCTTTTCTCAACCACATATTCTATTGTTCTGCATCAGCACGCAAATTGGTTCAGGCAGCCGTCGATCGAATGGCGAAAGACGGCGCCGAAGAGGTGAGTCTCGTATACGGACCTCCTTCTCTGGTCCATGATCGTCTCACGTTCTCTTTCTGCTCCTTACAAAGGTCGTGCTCGAAACGGAAGTTGACAATGTTGGCGCTCTAGCCCTCTATGAGTCCCTAGGCTTCATGAGAGAGAAGAGACTCCATAGATTCTACTTGAATGGTGATTTACCATGATCGTTCCTCCTTGCCACCGCTCTATCAGCTGACGACCGAGATATTCCTGCAGCCAAGGACTCCTTTCGCCTCGTCCTCCCGCTCGTGGACGATTCGGACAGTGATGACGATGAGCAAATACCGTACAGCGGTGCCTCACAGCATGGATTGAGGCTCCCGCCTGTAGAAGAGTCCACACCCGATCGACCGCCCAGACCAGATGCCTTCTCTTCATCGGATCAGCAACTATATGACTTTGATGGTCTGATCATGTAGAAATACGCTTAATGCAATGATACATAGAATATATGCACCTGAAGTACTGTCGCCTTGAAGCTTGCATTTCTTGCTTCACTGGTATATACATGCACTAGCCTACATGACCACAACACCACGGGGACTAGGCTCAGTCTTTGCCGACCCTGTACTGTTCCAAGTCAGTGTCGGGCTCCAACTGCCCGTTCACCTTGTTCCGCCGAGCAGAGAAGAAGGTGTAGCTGAGCACGACGTCGCGGACTCCTCGAGACGACGGATCGTCGAGCATATCAGAGTCGAGGAAGAAGAAGACGGGCATGTCGACTTCTTCACCTGCGAGGAGTCTTTGCTCTTCGAAGCAGAAGCATTCGACCTTTGCAAAGAAGGGCGCGATCTTAAAGAGGAGATAAGTAGCATTTAGCGAAGAAACGTAGAAATCGAGCTATCGCGAAAGGGAAACTCACTCTGTCAGGCGCAACATTGTAGGTAGCGATGCCAATGATGTCCTTCTTTCCGTGATTCTTGGCAGTGAAGAAAGCCAGCGCAGTCTCACCGGGCAGAACGTAGATCTCCTTCTGAACAGGAGTAAATGACCAAGGTAGGGAATCACTCGTATCCGCATTGAACGTGACCCTAATCCTCCTCGTGGGCGCCGACGTGTTGGGATCCAGCGTAGCAGGTACCAGTCGAGAAGGATCAAAGCGGCCGTCTCCCGTCACCCCGCCCGATGCCGTGATAGGCGTTCCTCCGAACCCAGTGGCGGAGCAGAATACCCGATACAAGGGCACAGCGGCATATGTGGTGCCGAGGACGAAGACGATACCTGCGCAGGAGTATAGCAGGAGCGATTGATTCCTTTTGCCATAGAACTGCGCCTTGGCCTCGTCCGCACGGGCTTGGGCGTCCGCTTGAGCGCTCCCTGAGGAGCGGGAGCGGGGTGGGGGTGGGGGCGGTACATCCAGGCTACTTGAGCTTGTCGTAGAAGCATGCCGTCGTTGAACTGTGTCCGCCAAAAATACAGGGGATGACCTGCGCTGCACCTGATGCGCCCGTAATGACATCCCTTCTGAGGCCAAGGTAGACCGAGCTCGTGATGAAGCTGCCGTTCTTGAGGCCATTGGCGCTGTGCAAGCTGGACATGTCGAGAAAGCCGCTGACTGTGGTAAGCCTGTGCTTCCGAGCACCCGCCGCATGGGTGAGAATGATCCGCCCCGAACGCCCACCGCTCCCGCTACCGCTGTTCCTACAGATGTGCTTATTCTCGCCGCCATGATTCGTTTGCTGGTGGTTTGGAAGATCCTCCAGTGTCGATGCTGCGATGCTGACTCGCTGACTTTTGTGGTCACTGTGTCTCGGGAAATGGCGGGATCTTTCCATCGGCCATCCCGGTCTTCCCGAGTCCAAGCTCTCAAACGCCGAAAATCGGATGGACAATCGCTTCTCGAAAGCGCTTTCTCTCTTGAAAACTCCCACCATCAGTCCTACTGTGACCGCCTCAGCGACTGGGTGTGACGGTCGCAAGGTCGAGCTGATCGTTTCCTCACAGATCTGAACGTGCGCGGTCGTCCTGGCGCGCTTGCAGAGCGGCCCACTCGGCGGATTCGACGAATGCGAGGGTCGAATGCTCGAATAATTGCCTCTGCTCTTACAAGCGAGGGAAATGGACAGCTCATGCTCGCTCGGAAGGCGGAAAACTTGCTCGATTCGCGATTCGCTCAACCACGACCCTCCGCGCGCCTCGCTCTGCTGGGGGACGAAAAACTCTCGCTTCTGGATGGCGTCCAGCTACAGCAATTTGAAGATCTCGCAAGTCACAAGTCCACGGAGAACTCCAAGCTCGTCCACTAGAGACTTTGGCCCTGAGCTACGTACCTGGATCCTGAACACCGAATTTCCTGACAGCTCGTTTCTAGCATCCTTGACAGCCTGCGATGGTCTTCTATCGTCGTCCCGTGTTGCCTTCTCATATCTCATCGCTGATCCCTTCCGCTACAAGTGGCAATAATTCGAAACGTGCACTGACCAACGGCGCTGTATGGCTGTCGCTAACTTCGACCTTGTTCCGATATGTATAAAAGGAGCCTGGCTCACGCTTACTCTCTGCCCTCCCCGTTCCCTTCGTTCAGCCAGGATCACAATCTTCCCCTTCCCAATTTCCTCCACCCTTTGCCTCCATAGACGGCACTCTCGAACGACCATGAAACGATTCAACAATGCCCTCCTCGCCCTCCTGACCTTAGCACTAGGCGCGACCTCCGCCGTCCACGCCGCCACGCCCTGGTCAGCTTCCGAGCAATCCGCAGCCGAAGCAGCCGTCTCTCAAATGAGCGTCCGTCAAAAAGCCGGCCGGGTCCTGATGACTCGTGTCGACGACCAAGCCTCGGGAGCAGCCTTGATCGCCCAGATCAACCTCGGCGGAGTCATCCTGTTTGCGAACAACGTCCAGTCCAAGACCCAGGTGGCCAGTCTGAATGCGAACTTCACGGCTACGTATGATAATCTGAAGTTACCCGGCGGGGCGCCCTTGCTTATCAGTGTCGATCAGGAAGGCGGGATCGTCGCGAGGGTGACTGAGGCGGCGGGTGCGACAGAGTTCCCAACTTTCATGACGCACGGCTCGGCCAACCAGTCGGCCTTAACTACCCAGGCTTTCTCGGCATCTGCTCAAGAACTACTCTCGATGGGGTTCAACATGGTCGCAGCTCCCGACGCAGACGTAACTATCGGACCCTCCGACCCGACAATCGGCTCTCGCTCAGCAGGTTCGAACCCAGCACAAGTAGGCTCGATCGTCAATGCAGCCTTAGCAGGACAGAAGTCGATCGGCATTATCGGCCAGATCAAGCATTTCCCGGGCCACGGAGCGGTGAACACGAGTTCTGAAGTGACTCTGCCCGTTCAGTACGAGTCCCTAGCCCAGATGAAAGCTCGAGACCTCATCCCGTTCCAAGCAGCCATCGCAGCAGGCGTACCTTCCATCATGGTAGCCCACCTCCTCATCCCCGCCCTCGACACCAAGAACCCATCCTCCCTCTCGCCCGCAGCGATCAGTCTCGCCCGGAACGACTACGGATTCGAAGGTGTCCTCTCGACCGATTCGTTAGGGATGGGCGCTATTACTTCCCAGTACGGCAATGATCAATCGGGAGCAACGGCAGCTGTAGCTGCTCTGCAAGCAGGACAAGATCTTCTCCTTATGCCTCCGGACCCTGTCAAAGCACACACTGCGATCGTCCAAGCTGTCTACGGTGGTAATTTGCCCATTGCGCGATTGGATGAAGCGGCTACGCGCGTTACTGCTCTCGCGCTATACTCCGCTCGAATGCGGACGAACAAGTATGGTTCGGCAAGCGGGAAACCTGCGTTGAGTGTGATGGGAACACAAGCTCACAAGGACACGTCGTACGCCGCTTCGTTGGCCGGGCTAGTCGTTACGAATGGACCTTGTTCCGGCTCGCTTCTCAATGGAGCACGATCAGTCCAGGTCCTCGGTTCATCAAGCACCTCCCGCTCGCGATTCACAGCAGCCGCTCAAGCTGCCGGACTGTCCGTCACGACGGGAGCGAGCACCGTCGTTGGCTTGGCAGGGTACGGCGCGACGAGTTTCCCCGCAGGGACGACGATTGCCGTAGCTCTGGATACGCCGTATGTGTTGAATACGACTTCGGCGGGTACTCGGATCGCCCTCTTTGGGCAGACCCCTCAGGCATTCGGGGCCCTCGTTGATGTCCTCACTGGTCAGGCACAGGGTGGTGGGAGACTGCCGGTCACTGTGACGGGTCTCCAGCGTGCGTCGTGTTCATAGAGAGAGAAGGCATACCGTGCGTGTTGATGTATTTAAGTCATGCGAATGAATGCGTGGCAACTCGCCTGGATTTAAAATGACAAGTAGTGGAAGGCCTACACCGATTTGAACCTCAGCTCCTTCACTCTTCGTCCTCATCCACCGTATCTTGGGAGACGGAAGGGAGAAGGATGGCCTGCAACGCCAGCACAGCTGTGATGACCGGCCAGATCAGATCGGCGAACGTAAGCTTCGAGCGGGCGTCCAAGTGGCCAGAAAGCCAAGATACGTGGTTCAACACAACTTTCATAAATAGATCGTTGATACAATCGAGTACCACCCCGACCTTTGAGAAACCTGCAAAAGTCGCAGACTGGTGGTTGAACCAAGCTTGCCCGATGCTGGCGGAAGCGCCAAATGCTTGGCCGAGGCAGACGACGATCTTTATCCAGGGGATCCCTGTGCTCGTCGCCACAGGTACGTCGCTGATTGCCCCTAGGGCTGGTCGCAGGACGACCTTGTTGAGAACTCCAGTGTAGAAAATAGAGAAGAAGACGCTCGCCGACTGCAAAAACAACGTCAATTGATCAGCCGGGTCTCCCTGTCCGCTCCAATCAGGCTCAGCGCGGCGCACCCACTCACCAGGAAACGGAGATAGAGGGGAGTCTTTGAATCCAAGCGAGCGCTTGCTCTTTCTCGATGAGTGGGTTTTGAGCGCTCGAGCCGCCATCCGTTCCAAGTGAGGCGAAGTATCAGAGTCAGGCAGAAATACTGCGTAGCAATCCTCCAGAGCCAGGCGCTGAGCCAGCTGTCGATGTTGAGCTGGCGCCATCCCTTCAGCTGGTAGAACCCTCTGCCGAGGTAGAGGAAGTGATTCGCCGAGGCGAAGAGAATCGATGGGATCGAAATGCCATCCGTAGTGGCCGTTCCAGCCCAATACCACAATGCAACTGGAAAAACGTGTACGCTTATTAGCTTCAGCATACACTTCACAGGCCAAGTGATGATCCGTCTACTCACAGATCCTCCGACCAAGATGCCAGATGTAGGACATGACCGAGCTGAGAAAGAAGCGCCATGGCTTAGAGTTCGGGTGAAGACGATCTGATGCGAGAACCACTATACGTGCGATAGATGGGTGAGTAATCGGAATCGAACGTAATGGGGTTCGATTGTTGACCACTTACTCTCTGTCACATGCTCTTCAGGAGATACTGCCTCCGAATAACCGCTCCCGCTCATGGTAAGGGTTGCGCCTCGCTCAAGAGGAAAGCGGTCTTGATGAAATTTGGCACCAGAGAACGACCATGACTTTGACATATGCATCACTTGAAATCGAGATGGAAAGCTGTCAGATCTTGATGTGCAATTACTAACAGCGTCGACGTGGAGGACTACTCACATGTGGTCGATGCAGCGAAATACAAGTCCCACTCGTATTCAATGACGCCTGCAGCAAGCATCTCTGCCGCTCCCTGCGAGTAAAAATCTGGCAGGGCTCTTGCAAATGGTGCAAAAGAAGTGTCCAGGGCAACCATGGGCGGTGGATAACGCCCACCGGTGGTGAATACTTCTGAGCCAGGGCCTTCTGCCTTGCCAAAGTCAAGCACATTGGTGAACAGGAGGTGATGAAGCTCTGGCTTCCCAGCTTCAGGATTAGTGAATGGGCTGCAAGGAGGGAAGCTTTCGAATGCGTGAATCCGATAGCACTCCGCCTGCAGGACCGAGCCGTCAGAAGGAAAGTGAGCACTACAACTGATTGCAAGTACAATGATACGGCCGCCTTACAACTCACCAGTCGCTGTGCTACGACTTCCTGCTCCTCTTCAAAGTGATGCTTTATCAGATTCGGAGTGTGTGGAAGGATAGCCAATCTGGTTCGGGTCGAGATGAAGCGAGCTTGCTTCGTCATGAACGTAGTTCCGTTCCGAAAGTGGACTCCGCTATCATGTGCTTCTGCTAAAGTCGAGTTGACGTAGGCTGCCATGTTGAAATAGTCGACAAGGACAACGGGGTGGGTTCTGTTGGAGGTGTAGGACAAGTTGGAGGTGTAGGACAAGTTGCGAGGTTGGGACTGGAAGTAGCGACCGCGATGACGTCGATAATAGAACTGCTGCGTACCAGCTCCAGAAATATCGTAAAGAGAGGATGTCGACGAAAAGCTCAAGGTACCGTTTGCATCTGAGGGCGAGGATGCATCAACCTGCTGATGTGAAGAGTCGCTGGGTCGCGCCAGGCTGCGTGGAGCGCTTCGCGGGAACGCTGACTTGCCCTGTATGTGCGCAGCGTCTTCAGGCATGTTGAC